>JAWPHD010008517.1:0-114241 GCA_037043455.1 Cyrtodaria siliqua | reverse complement strand
GATAGCAGGATGTGATAAAGAGACCATGACTCAAGATGCATTCCCTTTAGATAGCAGGTATCTACAGAGACCATACGATGCTTTCCCATCAAATATCAGTGTTTGATCAAGACCATAAAATAAGATGTTCCATTTTTATATAGCAGAGTTCCAAAATCTCAGGATAAATGACCACCTAGGATAACCTCTTGTTGCAGGCTCCTTTCTGTCATTTTAACGACAAAGTTTACAAAGAGGCAGAAATGCCTGAGGCTAGTAATTGGGCTCATCATTTGTCATTCGCCATAGACGAAACCAAATTGCAAATGGCGAAAGTCGTTTTGACCCATGTAAACTGACGGCTGGCATTGGCGAAAGTGGCGGATGAAAAAAGTATTTTGTCGCGGCCACTTTTTTTGGAATAATCCTTGACTTGTTCTCGTTGTTTAAAGAAGAGTTAAAATCTATAGACTGTGTTACGACCTTTACGCTTTATATTACATACGGATTGTTTTACATCGCGACGTCTAACTGCAACTCACTTGGTGTGCCTATACTGGAGGAAAATTAGAACCACAACAAGAGTTCGCTGAAAAAAGTCGCATTTTTCAACAACAACAACGTAAAACGTCGCGTAAACAAAACAGACGTTTAGCTCTTATCAAAGAATGTACATCCTTTTAGCTAAAATAATGACTTTGTAACTCCGTAAAAAACATGTAAACATTACATTGTCATCCGTTTTCGCGCATTGAACTCAGGCCATTTATTTTGAGTTGTATGCGATGCCACAAAAACAACAGAACGATTACTGTGTCATTTGTTTATTCCATCATGGGTAAATTTACATGCTTGCTTGCTTGATTGATTGATTGATTGGTTTCACGACGCACCAACACATAAAACAACTCTGAAAAAACTTGTTTCCCACTCAATATCATTTATAGCAATAAAAACTCATTTATGTGATTACTTACTATTATTTTCTTTATCTGTGGGTAATGTTGACGAGTCTGGCTTAGGTTTCCCCCACCTTTCCCCTGTGCCCTCTTTGGGCAAAATCCTGTCTTCTGTTTCTATCATTCTCATTAGAATTATGTTTTCGTCGTCCCCCTACCGCGCCTGTATATCTGCCGCGGACTGTCTCGGTTCCTCTCTGACATATTGACACTCTGTTCGCTCTGCATCGGATTTGCGCAATTCCCAAGCTACTTCAGCGCATTAGGGCCATTTTAGCCGCTGACTGCGCACTAAAGCGTACAAATGTAATCCTGAAACATGCAAGTAAAAGAAAAAGTTTCAGATTTTTCCTCCATTCTTATGACATCACAATGGCATTGGTTGTTGTTGATACCAACAATGATCCACCTTTATTAAATACATTCACTAGTCCTCACTATTACGACTATCATCAGAATCTACAACATCGTAATTTCATGAATAATAGGGATACCTTCTGCCAGTACAGCAAACAAGAGGCCCAAGAAGGCTTGCATTGCTCTACTTGCTATATGGAATATTTGATGGGGAGCACAACAACAATATGCGCAACTCGGATTGTTACTGATCATTCCTGCCAATATTCACTGAAATCCAGTCAGAGGTTCAGGAAAAAGATTCCGGATAAAGTTTGTGTATAGGGGGGCATAACTCCTTTGGGGCCAAAAAATCATTCAACCGGAAAACAGCGATAATATCAGCAACTAGGCTTCGAACTTATCATCCCTGCCAAGTTTCGTTGATATTCCGGCCAGGGGTTCAGGAGAACTAGCCTGTACAAAGTCAGTGTATTAAAACCTTTAAAGGGACATAACTCCACCACAAATCATTCATCCGGAACATGACAATGATAGCCCTAACCAAGTTTCGTTGAAACTCGACCAGTGGTTGTGCATAACTGGTCCAGACAAAGTTTGTGTGTGAAAACCTTTAAAGAACCACAACTCCAACACAAATTATTCAACTGGAACATGACAACAAGAGTCCCAAGAAGGCTTGTATCGCTCTACTGGCTACATGGAATATTTGTTGGGTAACACATGACAATATGCGCAACTAGGCTTGGTACTGATACTTCCTGCCAAGTTTCACTGAAATCCTGCCAGGAGTTCAGGAAAACTTGTCCGGACAAAGTCTGTATATAAGGGGCAATAACTGTGTCAAAAAATCATTCAACAAAAAAACATGGTGATGATATGTGTAACTAGACTTAGTACTGATCATCCGTGCCAAGTTTCGTTAAAATCCAGCCAGGCGTTCAGAAGAACAAGCCTGAACAAAATGAGTGTATTAAAACCTTTTAAGGACCATAACTCTGCCAAAAACCATTCAACTGGAACACGGCGATGATATGCGCAACTAGGCTAGGTACCCATCATCCCCGTCAACATTAGTTAATTCGGCTAGGAGTTTAGAAAAGACTAGTTTCGATAAAGTTTATGTATCAAAACCTTTGAAGGGTTATAACTCTGCAAATATCATTTATCCTGAACATGACGATGATATGCACAGCAAGGCCTGGTACTGGTCATCCATGCAAAGTCTCACTGAAATCCGGACAGGGGTTCTGGAGAACTAGTCCGGACAAAATTTGTGTATTAAAGCCTTTAATGGGCAACAACTCCGCCAAAAATCTATCAACCGAAATACGTCAATGATATGTATAATAAGGCTTGGTACTGATCATCCCTGCAAAGGTTCGTTGAAATCGGGCCAGGGGTTCAGGAGAACTAGACCAGACAAAGTATCTATATTAAAACCTTTACAGGGACATAACTCCACCAAAACTCATTCAACCGGAACATGACAACGATAGCCGTAACCATGTTTTGTTGAAACTCGACCAGTGGTTGTGCAGAACTAGTCCAGACAACGCTTGTGTATTAAAACCTTTAAAGAACCACAACTCAAACAAAATTCATTCAACTGGAACATGACAACAAGAGGCCCAAGAAGGCCTGTATCGCTTTACTTGTTACATGGAATATTTGATGGGGAACACAACGATAATATGCGCAACTAGGCTCCATTATCATACTCTTTTTTTATAGCACAGTGGCGTTGCTTGTGCAGTGTGGCTGCAGTGGAACTTCTCCCCGCGCTTGCAATCAGTACTGTTATTCATTCGATCTTTGGAGATCGCTGAGCCCGATACTTATATTCATTTATCGGTGGTATATTTTCAATTTCTTTTGTTTTCTTACTTAATTTTTGATTCGGTGTTCCACTACTCCGGCCGATAAAAGGCTCTGGGTATTGTTTAACTACTTATAGGATATGTTGTCTGCTTTTTGATTTAGTCTTTTGGCTGTTACTTGTGATACGCAGGCTTCATAACCGCTGCTCCCAACTAAATTCCATTATGTTTATTTCGCTCTTCGGGCATGCATTTAATTTTATTAGATACTGGGACCATACGCCGTACGACATGGGGAAGCAAATAACTCCATGTCCACCGCCGTATGCATGCCATCTTCGGGATGGTTGAAATTGTGTACTATTGATTTTACTAATATTGAGTTATGCTCAACCCAGGGATAGAGGGCATGAGCGGTATCTAACCTATTTCACTACCGCTCATGAACAGTCTCAATCAAACCGAGACTGCAATATGTCGTATGTGTCGTGCTCGGCCGTTTCCAAAGATCCATTATCATACTCTTTTTTTGGTACTGATAATTCCTGCCAAGTTTCACTTAAATCCTGCATGGAGTTAAGGAAAACTAGTCCGGACAAAGTCTTAAAGGGCAATAACTGTATTTAAAAATTATTTAACAAAACATATGGTGATGATATGTGCAACTAGACTTGGTACTGATCATCCGTGCCAAGTTTCTTTTTAATCCAGCCAGGTGTTCAGAAGAACTAGCCTGAACAAAGTTAGTGTATTAAAACATTTAAAGGACCATAACTCTGCCAAAAATCATTCAACTGGAACACGGCGATGATATGCGCAACTAGGCTTGGTACTCATCATCCTCGCCAAAATTCGTTGAAATTCGGCCAGGAGTTTAGAAGAAACTAGTTTGGATAAAGTTTATGTATCAAAACCTTTAAAGGGCTATAACTTTGCAAAAAAACATTCAGTCGGAACATGGCGATGATATGCACAACTAGTCAAAAAATCATTCAACAAAAAGAATACCAGTTACGATATTCAACATGTCTGCTAAATCCGTTACCATCAAACCGGAAATCTACATTATGTGACCATCAAGAAGTTAAAGTTTTTTAAGATCAAGGGAACCTTCTGAAGATAGCAAGACCATACAATATAACGATGAAGAAGAATTGGATACAGAAGAGGAATTAGATACGTTTATTAACGATTTAAAAGTTGATTTATCCCACGTGCCACATACTATAGTAAAAACCGTCAAGACAACATTATTCAAATGGAAACATATATTCCCGTCAGGTCCTTTAGATATAGGCCACACCAATATAGTCAAACATCATATTAACTTCGAAAATCCGACACCATTTAAAGAACCCTACAGACCGGTACCTACAGCACTAACCGAAGAAGTCAGAGAACACCTATAAGAAATTAAAAGAAATTAAGGTGAGAAAGTTTTCCCTTTGCTTTGCGAATGTCTATTGCTCTTAGTATCCACGTTCAGGTGATTCAAAACCAATAGAAAGAGCCTAAAATATTAAAATTGGAGCCAAAAATGACTTAGAACAACATAATTATGAAAAACAACTTTATAATCTTTTTCGCCAGGATAGTTTCATCTGTTATATAAATCAGTAAGTAATACTTTTAATATCAAAGGTCAGGGCTGGTATAAACTCTTTAGGCCATCCTTAATAAACAGTTTGTTTGCGGTTTCCCTGCCCAAGATTTCATAAGTGGGTTGGAAGGTACATATTTTACCAATTGCTTTGCATTAAAGGAACCCATAGTAATCTAGAAGTATTCATCAAAGTTTAAATTATGAATCCAGTATAAGTATAACTTTAAATCTGCTTGTATATAATTATATTAAAGGAACTATAATTTTAAATTCTACTTCTTTCTTCTGTCATAGGTTTTAAATATCATGTTGGTGTAATATTATCATTTACAATTAATAATATGTAAAAACAATTGCTTTGTATTATTGAAATAATTATAAAATATTATTTAAAAGATGCAAGATATTTGGAAACACTAAACCGACGCCACGATTTTTAAATACATCAAGATTGCCGTGTGCCTCTTCATGTGAATGGTTCTATCCAGGACAGGTTTAAGTCATTTTGCAACTTAAACTAACACAATTATAATATATGCAGAACTCTGCAGTTGCAATTAAGAAAATATTTGATATGGGATTATTCAATCAAGTTTAATAATACCGGAATGAATATATGGTCCAATTCTTAAAGGGTCCTCCAAATTGAAAATAAAGTGATCTTAAATGAAAGCTTATTATAAAAGAAAATCAATGTCATCGTCCGTTTTCTCAAAAACCGTTGATAAATGCAAGTTTTACAGGTATGAAGTTTACCTGTACATAAAAAAAAATGGTGCGCGATCGATCTTCGGAAAATGACGTCATAAAGGACGACCAATCACATCTTCCGTACAAACTACCTAATTTACATAATCAATAATGGCGCGTATCTATGTGTAAACAAACCGTTACTCTTGTTGGATGTCCATTTTTCTTATATAGCCTAAGTGTTTTAAACCCTGGAATATTATTGATGTGTTCGTGTCTTCATCATGGTAAAAAGGTGCTCATTAAGCTTTTGTAGAAAAAGTAAACAGGAAGGCAGTGTAAGTCTACACACATTTCCATGTTGCCGTCATCGACTAAATGGATTGAACTTGTTTTGCAAAAAGGTGTGAAATGGAATTTTTCAGAGCACTCTCTTATGTTCGGACCATTTTACTGAGAAAGATTTTGATGACTCTTATGAAACGAAAAAGAGATTACATTTACTCTATCAGTTCAGACGGGATAACATAATTATTTTTTTTGGTGTCCGGAAATATAACTTTCCAAAATTAATTCATATTTGCCAATGTCCGAGTATTATTACATTCTACGGTAAGTATTTTTAACTGTGATGTTCGGGGCAATCTCACCTTCGTTGTTTACGGTAATTACGAAAATCCATCCATTAATGATCACTAATTATGCGGCTATTCTATAAGCTGTCTAAAATTACGGTACTCAACTTGGGCAAACTGTAAAACCTGTGAAATCAGTACACCGAGACACACTTTACACGCGGGTAGAGTTAGTTATGCGGTGAGTGAGCGGTACACTGTTTGATCTGTGGAACTGTCACGTTCTAGTCACAAGTGTAGTTATATGCTGGCTAATGCGGACTGTGTAATAGTATACTGGGCTATATGCGATTCAATCCACAACAGTGAACTAATAAAAAATGTGTAAACAATGAACTAATGTACAATTATGACATCTAGTTTATTATATTAAATTATTATATTTTGTTTGAAATGTAGCAATGAACTTTATTGAATAATGAGACAATGCAATTTTAAAACATGTTGATTATTTTATTACAAAAGAAAAACATACACGGTATTGTAGAAAATAAATTAAAATTATAAAATAGTCGTGTTCTTTATCCATTTAATAATTGCACCATCATGTTATTCCTCAAATCGAAGCTCAAAAACAAAGCATGCATGCTTATAGTATGAAATAAAAAAAAAAACAGACAAATAATCGCACAGCACTTTACCTGTGTGAGCGAGACCGTATTTTGTTACTGGTAATGCCAGATAATGGAATGGCCCACTAGCTACGACAGCGACAACACAAAACAATCCGTAACACTTACATTGGAATGGTTTTACCTGGTTTAGACAATTGTTTCAACACGCGCCTGACCGATTACACAAAATTATAGCATGGGTCAGTAATAATGTAATTGTTTCAAAATGGCTCGTTAATAACAGTAAAAAAATCACGATCAAAAACTTTTTATTTATTTGCATCAAACAAGTTACAATTAAATTCATTGAAGTATATTCTGCTGTCTCTGTTGGTAATTATCGAGATGCAATTAGAAGTCGTTGATCGTAATTTTAACCTGTCATTTTCGGCGAATAATTCATCTTTTCCCGATGTCCGAATTTATAAAAGCATCAAAACTATTGAAATAAGATTGATTTCTTAATATGTCCGAGCACTAGTTTTATTATTTTCTTCAATTAATTAGGTGTCCGGAATTAATGAGTGTCCGGACTCATTGAGTAAATACAGTAGGTATCAAAACTTAAAACCAATGCTGAAACCTGACGCAATTCACCGATTCTCCGATTTGCAGACCCACAGACGGAGACACAGTCACAGGATGAAGACATTGAAAAATCTAATATCATGAGTTTATTTGTATTATTTGTTTATTGTTTTCATTTATACTTTATACGCTCAGAATCAAAGTGGATGGGGTACACAAAATGTTGATTGTCCACTTCGCTCGCATTGTTTACTTGGTTTGTGTCCGCCATTTTGGTTTCTAACGAACCATAGGTAATGCGTGACGTCAACGGTTTTTTTTTCCATTCGGCTGTTTCCTTGAAACCTCAGTAACGTTTCCGTGACAGGTGTGTATTAGGGGCAAATGTGCCGTATGGATTCGTGATTTACCGATGAACGAATAGGTTTACGATTTTGACCGAAGTATTTTTAGAAACTGCTAATCATTATCTTTGTAATACAAAGGAAAGTTATTCAATTTGGAGGACCCTTTAAAGTTTTTACTTACTTCCAACAACCCTACCCCACCCCACTACAAACAACACACACCTCTCTACTTCCAAAACCAAAAGAGGAGACACAGTTGTGAAAGAAGCTAGAGGTTCAACTATTCAGTAAAACCCATTGTCCCTACAATAAGCTTATAGCCATAAATAAACGTGTTTGTTAAATTGCCATAAGAAAATTTACAAACGCTTTTTAGCTTTATAAAGAAATTATAAGATATTGCACTCCATATAAGTGTTATTTATTATCTTCATCTTGTCTGAATTGTGTTACTTTACTGATGATCTTTATAACAAGTATTGTCAATAACAACTATTGTCTATAGCATATTTCGATGTATTGTTTGTTTAAAAATCAGTAATTTAAATAATATTGACTTACAATAGTTTCGCATAAACAAATTATAAAGTCAAATTAGTTCTCATTTACCTTAATGAAGAGGGAAAGATTTAATAATAACTATGTAAAAGGAAGATAATGATAACTTCTGATTGTTTCAATAGTGAAACTAAACTTAAAATAAAGATAACAAAAACTTAAGGGATTTAGGTTGCATACCATTCTTAGGTTTGTCCAAAAGGAGCCATAACATACAAACTTACTGCCTAAAACTATACTGTCCAATAGTTTTCATTGAAGTATGCAGTTTTTTTAAAAAAAAAACCGGAAAAAATGAATCAATAACTGCTAAAAAATGTTAGTTACAATAGTTTCGCTCTAAACAATTTCATCTATATCTTCAAATTTTCAGCGCGAAACTATTGTAAGTCAATATTTCTTAAATATCTCATACAGACCCAGTTGCGTTAAAGCACCCCAAATAAATGCATAACGAATGCTGAACGAACGGAAAATGAACGCAGAAGGAACGCAGAATGAACGTTCACGATCTATATTTAAAAATGAATTTCGTTCGTTGCGTTCGTTTCGTTCGTTTTCAGCGTTCAGCGTTTTAAAAAACGAACGATGAATGCAATTTTTAAAACGCTATACGCTGAAAACGAACGGAACGAACGAAACGAACGCAACGAAACGAACGCAAAATTTAATGCATTTCGCTATTTCGGATAACTTTTAATATTATTCTTTTGAGTACGTAATTGAAATTTCGATTTAATGTGCGTTTTGCAGTATTTTAATATAAGAAATACACTGTGTAAATGATGTGTTTTAAGCACGATTACACATTTCATTTTTACTGATTTAATATAGAAATTGAATTTATTGTGTAGCACAAACTTTATATTATTTCATTATAAAACTGAAATAATGTTGGTAAAATCAGACGGCATATTTGTATATAGTGTCAAGTATGTTAAATTTTTGATGAAAATAACATAAACACGGAAAAAAACAGAATATTTATCAATGTGCACCACCAAATAATGTCAATTAAAGGACACATTCTTCAATATGATCACAAACATTAGTCTCCGACTCGTGGTAAGAATCGCATGACTGGATATCATGCGTAGTTTTATCGTCAGAAATGTTGCGATTGGTAAACGCTGAACGAACGAACGCAAATGCATTTTCTCCGTTTGTGCATTTAAACGCACACATTATGTTGCGTTCGTTCCGTGCATTTAAATGAACGCATAGTTTCGTTTATAAACGCTGAATGCATTCAAAAACCAAATGATTGGCATTTAAAAAATGCATTCATAAAAATAAAATGCAAAAGGAATGCAAACGGAGCGCAAACGGAACGCGAACGAAACGCGAACGGAATGCATGTTTGGGGTACTTGAACGCAAATGGGTCTGTACACACTTGCATGAATTATTTCTTTTCTTCTCTCATCATTAATGGATACCATTTCTTTATTACATGCCAGAGAATAAAGTTCTTAAATGCATTGATGATGAAAATAAGGTTATTTTTGCTGCTCCTGTAAAATCTTCTAAAAGTAAGTAACAATAGTTTCGCGTTAAACCCTCGATATGCCATACCGCGTATAGACGATACTATACATCTTTTAGCCGGATCGAAATATTTAAGCAAATTAGATTTAAAAGCTGGATACTGGCAGGTAGAACTTCGGGAAGAGGATAAAGAAAAGGGCAGCATTTCAAGTAGGACATTTTACGAATGCAATCGAATGCCATTCGGACTTTGTTACGCACCTGCAACGTTCCAACGATTGATGAAACGTTGCATGGGGTCAATGAATCTACTCGATTGTCTAATATACCTAGACGACATCATAATACTTTCCTCAAGTTTGAAAGAACACATCAAAAAGCCATTTAAATTACAAGCAGATGCTTCAGTAAAAGGACTCGGTGCTGTGCTATCCCAGGAAAAAAATGGAATAAATGTGTTGCTTTTGTCAGTAGAAGTTTGAAACCTTCAGAGAAGAATTACTCAGCTCAAAAGCTAGAGTTTCTCGCCTTAAAATTGTCGGATGCAGAGAAGTTCCATGACTTTCTCTATGGAAGTAAGTGCATAGCCTTCACAGACAATAATCCTCTAACATATGCGCAAACATCAGATAAATTTGATGCAACAAGTCAGCGCCGGATTGCGAGTCTCACAAATTATGATTTAAATTTACAATACAGAATCGGCAAGATTTTTTTGTTGCAGATGCCCTTTCTAGACAACGTCCACAGACAAATGGAGAACCACCTAAAATAGTAAAATCTGAAGGGATTAAGGTCATGGCCTTTGCGGCTCAAGTAGATAACATAGCTCTATCCGATAACATCTCTGTTACAGATGATATATCAAATCAAGCTGGTGACGATATTCCTCCGGACGAAGTCCTACTTATTCGCGGTCTCTGTTCTACGGACTGGAATAAAGTGCAACTCAATGATGTAATTATTTCCGAGATTGTACAGCACATTCGTTGCGGGACCAAACCTGTGTCTTCGACATTTGGACCCAAGGTTACCATCATCTCGAGTTACTTGCGCGAATGGACAAAACTCTAAATTATTCAAGCTGTGCTTTACAGGAGAGCTATGTTATCTGGACAGGAAAGACGACAGCTTGTTCTTCCGAGCAAAATAGGAGATGACGTGTTTCAAGCACTGTACGACGATCTATGTCACCAAGGTCGAGATAGGACACTGTCATTGTTCCGTGACAGGTTTTATTGGCCTGACCTGGATGCCTATATCACAGTGAAAACATGGAGTTGTGAGCGTTGTATAAGACGGAAGGCTAGGAATACACAAGCAGAATTCGTGCCAGTTGAGTCTTCAACTCCTATGGAAACAGTTTGTGTAGACTATCTTTCACTAGAGCGGTCAAAGGGAGGATATGAGTATATCCTTTTTAACCGACCACTTTAGTCGTTATGCACAGGCTTTCCCCACAAGAAATCAGACAGCAAAGACCACCGCCAGAATATTATTTGATCAAATCATTGTACACTATGGATTCCCGGAACGAATTCATAGTGATCCAGGCCGTAACTTTGAGTCCCAGATGATCAAAGAACTATATCAGAACGCGAGCACAGAAAAAATCCACTACGCCTTATCATCCGAATAGGTATGGTATGGTGGAGCGTTTCAACCAAACGTTATTGAAGATGCTTGGTACCCTTGAAGGAAATCAGAAGGCTGAGTGGAAAGCGCACGTACCAACCTTGGTACATGCATACAACACAACCTATCATGGTAGTACGGTTTACTCGCCGTATTATCTCATGTTTGAGACCCAAGGTTGGCCATCGAAGCCCTTTTGGGATTACCTGTCGACGATCTTTCGGCCACATCACATAGATAGATAGATAGATAGATAGATACTTTATTGACTTAAACTTTTACAGTTTCTCATCATTACATACATAATTTGTAATACATAATTGTAATCACATGACAGGTTACACATACTTCTACACACTCACTTATAGTTCAATTTTCAATACTCCTTAATTAATCATAGCTCATATAAATCACACATTTTAATCAATAATCCAAGGATATCAAAAAACAAAAGGAATTATATATAAAATAACAATTTATGTGAGGATGTACTTGAATATATTTTAAGAAATAATATTTGGAATAGAACATCTGACAGTAAACGCCTCTGACAAATATTTACTTAAATTAAAAAGTTCTTTCTTCTTTGAAGATTGTAGAAGTGTTATAAATTTAAACATATTTGGCCTTTGTATGTAATATTTTCTGATATATTTCTTTCTAATATCATTATAAGCTGTACAAATTAAAACAAAGTGAAATTCGTCTTCAATATCAGTTGAATTACATATTTGACAAACTCTTTCATTTCTTTCAATCCTCTGTCTTGCATAACGACCTGTCTCAATTCTTAAGCTATGTGAAGATAAACGTAATTTAGTAAAAACACTTCGTAATCTTTTTGTACATAAAATATTCAGATAGTTTTCATATCCAAAATTATCTTTAGCATGTCTATACAAACTTGATAATACTCTATTTTCTTGTAGATCAGTGTTCCATTTTTGAATAAAACAATCCACCAACCTCTGTTTAAAGCCAGATATAAAATGTTGATGGTTCACCCTTAAAGGATCATCCCATATATACATAAAGCCATACGTATTAAGCAGAGATTTTACATTGGATAACCAATTGTTTAAACCACTTTCACAATCAGATAATGAAGATTTATAAATAGATGATAAAATTATATTTTCTGTTTTAACTAATTTCAACCAATATCTAACTATTCTGGTATATCTTGTGATAAATAAAGGATAACGCCCCAATTCACCGTAAACACCAGCATTACTCGTGGTCAGTTTTACTCCTAGAATGTGTTTACAAAACTTGAGATGAATTCTCTCTATCTCTTTCGATTTTATGAAACCCCAGACTTCACAGCCGTAATTGAGTATTGATGAGACGAAAGCATCAAATAATTGAAGGGATGTTTTAGGTTTTAGTTCAGTTTTTCTTATGTTTGCAGTTAAAAGATTCATAGCTGTTAATGCTTTGCCGCACATAGCCTGTTGATTTAACGTATACGACCCTGTGTAGTTAAATACAACTCCAAGATAATTAAAATCATCTGAAACCTCTAATAATGCTCCGTTAAAAGAAAAGTTTTCATCAACGGTTACTCTACCTCTTTTACGAAAAACTATAACCTTTGTTTTTTCAGTATTTACTTCCAGACCCCAAGTTTCACAATATTCATATAGACGATTTAAGCTCATTTGCAGATCTTGCGGAGTATTACCTATTAACACCATATCATCAGCAAAAAGCAGTAAAATTAAAGAAATGTCATCTAATGATAAACTACTCTCTATTCTATTTTGCAAATATAACTCTAAATCTTCAATAAACAGTGCAAACATGATCGGAGACATTATCTCCCCTTGCTTCAAACCGACTGAAATCTCGAAAAAATCCGAGAAAGAACCGCAGTATTTTATGCATGATTTGACAGTGTTATACATAGAATGAATTATTCTTAGCATTTTCCCGTTAATACCAAATTTATATAACTTTAACCACATTGCATTTCTATAGATGGAATCAAACGCTTTTTTAAGGTCTATAAAAGCACAATAAAGACGTTTTTTATTGTTTAGAATTTTTTCGATTATACTATGAAGTGCGAAAATTGCATCTACCGTTGATCTGCCTTTCATAAAGCCAAATTGTGCGTCCGATACAGTATTATTAATCTCACACCATTTATTATTCCGGGTGTTCAAAATACTTGTAAAAAGTTTTCCCATACAACTTACTAGAGTTATTCCCCTGTAGTTACTAACCATGTCTTTATCACCTCGCTTGTGCAAGGGGATTATAAAACCTTCAGTCCATTCATCCGGAAAATTTCCTGAATCAAATATTACGTTAAAAATGTCATTTATATGTCCAGATAAAATATCGCAAGTTGAGATAAAGTATTCATTTAAAATATTATCTCCAGAAACTTTGTTTTTGTTTAAGGCACGAATTGCAGATTCAACTTCGCTTACAGTAATCTGTTTATCGAGTTCTTCAAATATTGCATCGCCATCATTAAAATTATGATTATTATTAAACTCTTCAGCTTCTTCAGAAACCGACACTTTTATATCCTTAAACATATTTATAAAGTATGAACTAAATTCATTCATGGAAATATCAGGATTGTTGCGTTTTCTTTTAATAAATAGTTTCCAAAACTCACGTGGTTTACATACAGAGTACATTGACAAGCTACGGAAACGTCTCCACCAGGCAAACAGTAAAGCCAAACAGTCAGCAAACCAAGTCGGTCGGAAAAATAAAGAGCGATATGACCAGAAGAAAATAAATGCTGTTCTATTTCCAGGGGACCGGGTTCTCGTACGAAATGTTACCATCAGAGGAAAGAACAAATTGGCGGATAAATGGGAACCTGATCCCTACTTAGTTGTTTCCCAGCAAACGATGAGATGGTCCAGAACAGGCTGATAATGGATCCGAAATAATGATGATGTCAGTATCACAACAAATACACAAGAAGAACCACATATATATATAACACCTCAGCACCGTGTGCTTGGTACATCTGAAATGAATTCTAGCTCCATTATATCAGAGTCCATAACAACAAGACCAAAGAGACAAAGAAAAAAAGCCCAACTGGATACGAAATGAAGACTGGAAATTAAAATGAACTGAAGAATTAAACTAGTTGGATGAATGAATTGTTTTGGTAGGTTTTAGTAGGATTTTTTAAAGCAGAAATTATTACTATTTGATAATATTATGTTGACAGTACATGTATACATGGTTTATTATGCAGTATGTTTGTGAATTATGTATTCATAATTCTATTTATATTATTATTAAAATATATGTATCAAACGAATCAATTATTTAAATACTGTATTCATGTAATTAAATCTATGTATTGTTGATGCATAATCATTACTTACATTAACATGTAGATGTACATGTAAGTGTGTTGTTAGTAGTATAGAGACTGAGAGTTTGAGCACAGTGTTTTCCTCCCGAAAAGATTCACTCAAGAAACTAACAATAGCTCACCTGAGGCTAGAAGCCAGGCATGTCTTTATTTAAATAAAGTCACACCTGAGTCAGATGCCTCGGATGCATACTATTAGCTACACGAGAGGTCTTTCCAAAGAAACTCGCCCAAAACTCTCAGTCTCTAATCAATCCGGTTTGCCATTTTAATAACATAACATTTGCAACTCGTTAAGCAAAGTCAGACGGAACCGGGCAGTAGTCTTCATCATCGCTCTGCATATCATTTTACTTGTATGCTAACGTATCTTGTCCATTATCTAATATGTACCGTTTATCATCATAAGCTGATAAACTTTTTTTATTTATTGCATAACTGCTTATGTTATGCTATTGTGATCTAATAACTTTCATCTCATGATGAGCTTCTGTTGCTGTAAACAAAATCTTTTTGTAATCACCATGTGCTATCTGTTTTTTTAACAACACACTTTTTAACACCCTTGCATTTCTTTGCGCTAACCTCATTATCTAGCACATACGAATATAGTTTACTTCGCAACCTAACAAATTGAACAATGGGTATTCCACACGTTTCATCTTTCATCTTGCCAATAACTTTTTTATTATCATTAAAATGAAACTGACTTTTTGGATCATAATCACAATTATCAAAAAGTTCTTTATCCTTGTAAAAGTCCGCATACACATCTTTTGTTTTTATTTCATAACACAAGGAATCGGTATCAGTAAATAATAACTTAGCTTTTTTATCATAATTGTTTTTGATATAGTTGTAATGGAAATCATACATCAAATATTTTGACAAGTCTAAAATACACATGCCAACATAATAGGACGATTTAAAACTAATCGTTCTTTTATTCTGTTTACAGCAAATAAATTTTCATTAAATATTTTACAAGAAATAAATGAAGGTCTTGCCGCATATTTTAAAAGAACCTCCTCGTCGTGAGTCAATTTAACATTAATTCTTTTTCTCAAGTTTTCCATAGTTTTACCAAAAACTGAATTGTTCATCAGTTTGAAGAAATCCTTTTCAAAAGCATTTTTACCAGCTGTCCTCTTGGCAGTATTAAAATCTATGTATGTCTTTAACCACTCTGATTCGTCATACTGTAGTATTCGATGTATTTTTGTCACCTTTAATGCAAGCGTTTTGTACAATTCCAAGTTTCTAAAATGCACGACATACTTTTTTTTATTTTTCAACGTCGTAACAAGTTTATTAACACTACAATTTCCTAGATTAAACTTTTGTTTTAAATGTTTACAATAGTCTGACAACCACTCATCTTTTATATTTAAACTTTCTGGGGCGAGAGGATAATCATTATGCGAGTCATGTAGTTTTTCGGGATACTCAATATCGCACTCAACAATGTAATTTGATTTTCCTTTTTCAAACTTATCAACCCACTTGAAGTTGCCAGTAGGTAACGGCTGACACATGGCCCACCCGTACAAGTTATTAGCATCGAGATATATTATGTACTTGCTTTCTTTTTTCTTGTCATAGTGTTTCATATATTTATTGTTAGCTTGTGAATATCTGTTTGCAATATAACTCGTACCGCCTCTTAATCCTTTTTCCACAAACAAATATTGATCAATATCAGTTATTAAATCAAGTTGGATACCAGTCATCTTGAGGCATGCATCCCAGGCTAACCCAGGACTACTGAAGTAATGGCAAGGATCTAATTTGTAATACTCAATGCACATTTTTCTAAAGTTTTAAAAAACATCTGTCAGCAGCAGCACATCAGTCTTAAGATACTGATCATGATATTCTCCCATATTTTTAATTTTAAATGTTTTCCATATTTTTTAAGCGTGTTCATAATCCGCATCTGAAATGTGCTCATCATTTAATTGAGAATAAAAGCTATCTTTGCCGGGTAACTTAGTATCCTCGAAGCGTACAAAACTGTTTATGTAATCATAAGGATAAACGCCTTTTCTTTTTAGCAAGTCTAACTTTTTACTGCTGTATTCTTGAGATATGTATTGGAACGACGGAACGTTTTTTTACTAGATTATCTAATGACTGAGACATGAACTGAAAACTATCAATAAACACTAAACTTTTTCCTAGCATGAAAGCCATATACTTTTCCATGTTATTCGGTATAACATTTATGTTTTGTTTAAACTTTCCGATGTGTTGCATTATGAAGTGAGAGTCATATCCTCTCAAGTTGTGAAACACGACAGGTATTTTTCTAGTCAACCTGAAATTAATATTACATATGTCATGAGCGCTTCCTCTGTACTTTCCAGTTATATGGCAATGATCTCTAACTTTTCTAACAGAGTTTTCATATGCTACTGTACGACTTGGGTCATCTTTTTTAAGAGTTATTGAAAAACCATTACCACAAATATGGCATGATTTAGATTTTTGGAATCTAGCTTCTTCTTCCTGTGACATCACCAAATCTTTCTTAAAATGCGTATTCATAGTTTTCTTGCACCACTTTTCTTCTTCTATCATTTTTTCTAAAAACTTGTAAACAGCATTTGGTCCTCTGTATGTCACAACTGGTTTTGAATATTGATCATCGTAACAACAAACAACCTTATACCCATAACCGCAATCAGTATGCTTTTGATATGCTTCCGTGTGTGATTTTTCAGGATTGTTCGATGCCGAAGAAATACTCTCAGTTATTGCTTCAAAATCAGCATATATAACAAACGGAACCATTAGTTGCCTGTCATAGTTTTTAAACTTTTTCATCTTTGTTTGGCATTTGTATTGCTTGTTTTCCATTAAGTGAAAGACAATCAGGCTCATGCATTTTTAGCACACGTTCTAATGTAAAGCATTGTAGGCATGTTTTACAAAACCATTTTCTTCCATTGTGTGCTGTTTGATTAGACATCAAACTGTTAAAGTTTTTTATCCACACGTAATGATTTTTTTCTTCTTCGGTAATCAAAAGCATATCACATGTTTTTTCTGCTTTATTTTTTGATATGTACAAAGGGTATACTTGATTATCTTCATACCCAAATATGTTAAAACAAATGTTGTTTTGTTTTTCTATTTTTGGGATTTGTTTGATAGGAACAGGAAATGTAATTCCTTTGTAATCAAGATCACCAATATGATGTTTGTACTTTGTTATTCTTTGAAGATTTTTTTTAACAGGGAATTTACAATCCAAATGACACCATCTAAAGCACTCGTTATCTTTATTTTTTTATATTTACCAATCCTTTTTTGCTGTGTTGCAGTTCTTTTGGTAAATTTAAATAAGAGCTACCCCGTAAAGGCTTGTACTTTATTCGATTTATATAGTGTGCATCTACTGATTCAATTTGCCAACCACTTCCCAGCTGAAGCCAATTTCCAATTATATTAATAATTTCTTCTCGTGCTTTGTCTAGTGCTTCTGATATTTGATTTTTATTTAATATTATTGCAGCCTTTGAGGCAAAGTAAGCTGTTTTGTATATAATATCAAAACCTCCTTTATGTTCTTTATCATGTGGTACTTTTGTTTTAAAAGTAAGTTTTATATCAACGCTTAATTTAAATCCGCCTGATTTTCTTAGTTCTTTTTTAAGAAAGTTCACAACTTTTGATTGTTTTTTTGTAGTTGTCTGAGCGGATCATTACTGACAACATTTACTTTAAAAATCTTGCTATACTGTTTTGGGGATGTTTCAATTTCTCGGATACTCATTATGTAATATTACATCAGATTATTTCTTTAAGCCCCTATTAATTAATTAATTAATTAATTAATTTTAAGTAAAATATTTATTTCCTGGTTAGATTATATTATTTTTTTTATTTATCCATACATAATAATTTTAATTCCTCGTTCAAGTAAAACATCATAGTGGGCAATAAAAGAAACTTTGTATAAAGTTGGATGGTAACTGGTTGCCTCTGAAATTTGTTTTTTACACAAAGAACGTAGTTTGTTTATATCTCTTTTTTCTATTTTCCATGACAGTTTTAGTTGTTTTGCCATTGTTATGATTCTTTCTGTCAAATCTTGAAAGTTTGAAAAAATTAAAAGCTCAGCATCTAATTTACTCGCATCTTCAAAATCAACCGTTTGGGCATGTGCTATTTGATCTTTTTTAAAGTTATTGATTTCAATTTCTACTTGTTCCATTATAATATTACATAAGATAATAATTTTTTAAGCCTATATTTAAATATATGATGCTATAGTATAATATAATGAATTGCAAATATTGTGAAAGAGTTTTAGATATTACTGATCCTCCTGGGGTGTGCATATATTGCATCTTATTTCACACGACAAAGAAGCTTTGTAAATATTGTACCAGAGCCAAGCTGTGTTACAAGTGTACATACGCGTGTGTGAATTGTAACGATACTTGTGAAGTTTTCGATAACGAGCGTGTTTGCCTTAATTGTGGTACCCACAATGGTTATAATCTTATCACAGGTTGCATCTATAACCAAAGGAAAACTATTTACATCAGGAAGAATCATTTAAGTAAATGCTTGGTGGCATTTGATTTGTCTTCTAAAAATAGGCAAAGACTTGAGAATTTGTTTTACAAAATTGTAAAGATTTTGGATAAGCTATAAGGTCGGAAAAGAACAATCAAATTTGAATACATTTTTCAGAAAATATTTAAAATATTAAAAATAAAAAAAGAAACAAAACCGATTAAAACAAAATCAACCAGAGACAAGTATGATAGGATATGGAAACAAGTCAAATTACTACTGAATGCCATGACCGTTTAACTTGAATCTTTTCATATGCATTTCCAGAGGTTCTGTAAAGTTATCATTCTTTTGAATCTCTAATATTTTATTGAAGGTAATCCTAATTACCTCTTCGTCATTTTCTAGTCCTGTTTTTATTTGGACATATGATAGAAGTTGTTTAAAACTCCTATGATGTGTTTTTAACAAAGTCTTTTTTTCTGCTATTCTTGTTTTACTCACTAAAACAGCAACTACTGGAGGAACTGCGCCAACCACAGCTATGAAAACATGAATTGCTGGAACTAATGCTAGGAGAGCACCACAACCAATTATTCCACTGGTAATCTGTTACGTTGTGTTTATAATACCACACAATTTATAACTGCGTCTGTATGCAGCCACAAGTCGCGTCAAGTGATCAATTAATTCTTCTTTGGTTTTCATGTATAATAACAGTTAGACAATAATTTAATTAAAATATTTAGAAAATAGTTGCTCATGTTCTTTGGGTGACATTTCGCCTATTTTTAATAATTCAGATTATGCTAATACCTTTATAATGATTTATCAGTTGCGGACTATTATTTCCTGATTCGATACTTCCACATACCAACTCTAGATCATCCATCAAATCATTAGGATTATTGTAATATTCAACATCAACACAACCTCCTAAAATCTTTTTGAACTTTGAAGAACTTTTATGAATTGGTAAATCAGATAATTCTGTTAGTTTCTTAAAAGCATTCTGAGACAGTTTTGAATAAGATTTTCCATTGTTGTAACGCTTTGTTATCAAGTCTATAAAATCATCGTCTACTTTTAGATCTAGCACAACAGCTTCTCCTTGTTTGGCAATAAGTTTGTGATGACCAATAAGCTTAGGTAAATCAATTTGTAACATTCCATAGAGACCATCTTTGTCAACTTTGTAGGAATTTTTATTTTGTTGCATCCCTTTACCAGTCTTTTGTGCAGTTTCGCTAGCTGCTCGAATTCGCTCAGGCAACCTTGCCATATAAAAAACCAGTGCATTTGTTTCACCAGTCAGATCTTGATGTTCTTTCATATGCAGAATTTTAGTTTTTCTGACGTGATTGGGGTCACTGAGTAATTTTGAATATTTAAGTTTAGTCGCACTGGTTGTCGCCTTCTCCCACCCCTCTTTTAATTTTTTTTCGCTGAGGTTGTCTATTTTTGTTTCTAGGCCTCTTATCTTGGGAAGCAATTTATTATGTATCTCTTCAGCCCTTTTAATATATTCATCATAATTAGCACTCCCGTCAGTAATACCTGGTATTTTAGTTGGCATTGGCAAGCCATACTTATTTAGTACGTCTTTATCCATGCCAGCATCCAAGTCAATATCATACACCGGTTTGGGTTCCTTAGGCCTCGCAGCAGGTTTTTCTCCCCATTCTTCTTTTTCTATTTCTCTTATTATTTCTTCATCCCCGGGATCAATTGATGTACGTTTTTGTTTGATTTCTGCAAATAGGTCTGCCCCGGGTTCGGCAGCTTTTGGCCTTAGCACTCTGTCTGAAGCACTTCTTAATTTTGGCCTCTTTATTGCCTGCTCTAGTTCCTCTAGGTAACCAGTCGACGATGGTTTAGGATCTGCGGTTTTCTTGGCAGCTGTTTTTTTAAAAGCGTGTGGCGTTGTTGGTGGTGGTGGTAGTAGTGGTGGAGGCGGCGGCGGTGGTGGTGCTATGGCCCCACGATCAGGCCGGGCAAGTAATTGCGAACGTATTGCCTCAGGAAGAGCCAACTGTAGACGTATTTCCGGAAGGGTAATCAAATGTTCAGCCAGCCGCCTTGTTTGCTCTGTTATTTCACTAGTTACAGGTTTAAATACTTCTGTGTATAAATCACGACTAGCTCCTTTTTCTAGTCTTTTTTGGATAACTCTATTCTCGTATTCTTTGACAAGCTCACTCGCTTTTCGCTTTTTATCTGCTAATTCTTTCCATTTTAACAAAGACATGTATAAAATAAGTTAGATTAAATTAAGATAAGTTAAAATAAGTTAAGACAAGTATTATCTAAGTATTATTATAATGCAAATTCCAAACTATGATATGAAAACAGAAAACGGTAATTTTAAACAGATATGGAACTTCATGCCAGACTGTTGTTTTAGAATGTTAATTTGCGGTAATTCAGGTTCTGGCAAGACGAACACATTGGTTCATATGTTGCTGAAACCTTTAGTTTATTACGACAAGATTTGTTTGCTAAAAACTTGGAGCAGTCCAAGTATCAGGTCTTATCACAAAAACTTGAAAAGATAGCAAAAAAGAATAAAATTCCAGTCGAAGACTTATTAGAATGTTCAAATGATGAAGTTATCCCTGTGAATGATTTAGATTCTGATGCTCAAAAGATAGCTATTTTTGATGATTATGTTTGCGAGCGTAATCAAAACGATATTATTAAGTATTTCATCCAGGGAAGACATAACAATTGTTGTGTAATTTACTTGTCACAGTCTTATTATAAAACTCCCAAAGACATTCGTTTGAACTGTTCTCATTACATCTTCTTCGCGACTCCGGTTAATCGCGAGCTGGGTATGCTTTCCAAAGAACAAGATGTCAGCAAAGAGCAGTATAGAAAAGCGACTGACAAGCAGTACGACTTTCTGTATCTGGATCGCCCTAGGAAGTTAGTAAAGCGTAACTTCAACGGTGAAATTTAATCTAATCATATTATATAATGGGACTTTTTAATGATCTTGGCGAGGAAGTTACTACTGGCAGTGTCAATATTACAAATTGTGGTATTGTGCTGTCTGAGTATGTAAAACAAAAACATCTGGTTAATTATCTTAACAAAGGCAGAAACCAGGAAAATGTTTTGAGAAGTGAGCTTAACATGGATAATAATAAAATTATCAATGTTGGTAATCCAGAAAAAGCAGGTGATGCAGCAACAAAGCAATTTACTGTAAGAAGAGTAGCAAATATCATACGTTATTATAATATTGATAAAATTCCGGACATGATGAACGATTTAACAACAGGTGTTGATGATAAACTAAGCCTGATACAAACAAAGTTACAAGCAAACCGTAAAAAAATGATTGAAATTCAAAATGGATTGGAAGATGAAATAAAACTTTTGAGTGATGCTTTTAAAGAGCTAGCAAAGAAAGAAGATGTATTGGAAGAGAGTGAAAACTACAAGAAATTAAGTAAACAAATAAGAACTGGTGTTCAACATATTAATACACGGATTGGGAAAATCAGCAAACTAATGGTTGATAACAATGAACTAGTAGCTGCTATTGCCGATGCTTCAAAACAAATGAGAACTGCTTTTACTACCGAAATAACTCAAATTAAAATATTAAATGAGCAGATAAACACCAACGTTGCTGATATCAGCAAAGAGTTTGAAGACATCAAAAAGAAAATTGTTGACGGCAAGTCGCTGGAGACTGCTCTGAACAAACTAATTGACACTGATAAACTTGAGACTGCGCTGAGCAAACTGGTTAACACTGATAAACTTGAGACTGCTATTGATGATGTTTCAAAGCAATTGAAAGCTGCTCAGTTTGAAAGAAGCATAGCTTTTGATGGTGAAATAGCTTTTCTTAAAGAGCATAATCAAAAGTCTGATAGTCGGCAAATAGAAATTATTGGTATAATTGATGGGCTGAAAGTAAAAGTAGACTATTTAAGTCGGATTCTACTTTTTGAATATACGATAGATAGAATAAGCATTATGGGTGACGGCACTCCTCAACAATACGTATCGTATCCGACAGAAAAAACATTTGAAAGAACCATTCAGCTGCTCTTTCTGGGACCGTTTACTTTTGTAACAAATCCACTTGTAAATACTGTAGAATATTTTCATACGAGTGTTTTTCTAGGACCTTCCATTGTGAAATCTGGAAGTTATGTATTTGATATAGACTTTACTTATTATGGAGGAAATGTAACACATTTCCTTCTTGGTGGTGGTAATCAGGAAAAGTTATTATATCCAAAGCTAGAATATAACAAACGAACACTAAAAGCAACATTCAAGTTATATTTTACAAAAAATAATAGATTAATTTACAGACCAATTATACAAAGTAACACAACTCAAGTTTTAAATTTTGAAAAATCAAGTTTAAAAATGTTTTATTTAGGTGATTAATTTTATCTACTAATATGTATAATGGAACAAAAAATTGTATTATCATCAGAGAAAGTGCAATAATTAATAGCTCGAATACACCGAGTAATTTTACAACTGTATTTGACAGACCATTAATATTAGGCAAGAACAAACAGTATGGCATCGGACTTGATAAGATTAATTCCATGACTTACTCGTGGTATAATATTAGCGAAGATTTTAATAACAAAGTGATAAGGTATCACAATGGAACAGATTGGAAAAGTATTATTTTTACAAATGGAAATTATAGTTATGCTGATATCGATAATTACATAAAAGAAACATTGACTGTAAACAATGATTTAACCGATGACTCGCCTGTCCCGATAAGAATTGAGTTTGATTTATCAAGTTTCAAATGTTTGGTTACCATTCATAATAAATTTGTACTTGATTTGAGAGAATCAAACTTTCACACCTTGATCGGGTTTGACAAAGATGCAGTCATCAGAGAAACTAAATTTGGAACTGTAACACCGAACATAACAAATTCTATCGATACGTTGTATATCCACTGTGATTTGATAAGTAATTCTATTGTTAATGGATCATACGGGGATGTTATTTATGAAATAAGTACAGCTGATCTTACGAGATCATATCCTTTCAAAGATGAACCGATAAGAGTCGGATTCTGTGAAGTAAACAAAACAATCATTAACAGTATTAATATGTACATAACCGATTTCTCCGGTAACATTATTAATCTTAATGGTGTCCACACATCATTCCGTTCTGTTTTGAAGGAATTAATGTAACATAAGTTATATGGCATGTTTAAAAAAAGTTTATGACACTAGCACGGGAACATATACTCAAGTTGATCGAATAACTGGACCTGGTATATTTGACATTCTTTCAAAAGTCGGATCAAAGATATTCAGCGAGTCTGTAAAAACAGCAGGTAAGAAAGCATTAGAAACTGCTGGAAAGCAAATCATAAAAAGCGGCTCTAAAAAACTTGGAGATGAAGTAGGAAAAATGGCTGCTGATAAAATAGTTTCAGTTATTAAACCTAGTAAACCAAAAGGAGAGATGATTTTAAAAGAACTTACAAGGCTGATAACAAAAAAGAAGTTCTAGCTGAAACTGAAGAAGATGTAGCTGGGACTGAAGAAGATGTAAATGCAAAAATTAATAGATTACTTTCCGGAAGGGGAATTCATGTGAGAATTAATCGATTAATTAATAAAAAATAATCTGATTACTAGTATAGATAGATGTTTCGAAGTAATCAATATAATACTAGATATGAACACGTGCCTATTCGGTTAGACAACCCCGTAACACGACCAGGAAATAATACCAGACAAATGAAAAGTGGTTATCAGTTTACACTAAATGACAGAAGTTCTTACTTTGATTGGTATAATGCATATTTTGAAATCAATTTTCAAGTAAACAATTTTCTTGATGGAGCCAATTTCGCAGACGCTGACAGAATTGCTTTAATTAACGATGCAGCTTAACTGATTGATCAAATGCAAGTAAAGCAAAATGGGAAAATAATTTACGATGGAAATAATCTTCACAGATTTGTTAATATCAAAAGCTTGCTTGAAATTTCTGATGACTATGCAAAGACAACTGGAATAAACGAATATTTTTATTTAGATAGTACAGATATTGCAGAATCTCGAGATGATCAAGCTGGTTATAACCCGGGAATTACTACTCGTCATGCTTTAATCATAACTAATCAAAAGGTTGACTCTATAATCCCATTAAATAAATATTCCTTCTTTGAAGGTTTGGAAACAAACATGCTTCCTCCTAGTCAGATTCAAATCAGCTTGCAACTGACAGATGATAATGTGTTAATTTTCAAATCAAGTGATGATGATGGCCGAGTAATTATTAATAAATTAGTTTTGTGGATACCCAGAATGATATTTAACTCAGATGGTTTAAGTTACATAATGACAAATCATATGATATCAACAAGATGGACTTACCTTCGTGAAATGATACAAGAGAGCGGAAGTTCTCAATAACTGAATCCACATTTAGAATAACAGCTGGAGTTAAAAGTCCAAAACACGTTTTTGTGTATTTGCAAAAGGCTGACAAGAGTTCTTTTCAAACACAAAATCCTCACCTTTTGGATACGTTTAAGGTAAATGCTGCTGATGCTAATTGCTATTTACAATCAGCTAGATTGGAAGTTGGAAATGGAGTTTATTATCCAGAAACTGAATACGATAATATCATAAGAATATTCAGAGATGTTATTAATTATTCTTACAAGCAAAATGATAAAAACACCGGAACTTACTCAATGTGTGTAATTTTAAAAATCTTTTCGGAATGATATATTTCGATTTGAGTTACAAGGAAAATGAAGTCAGTGTTGACCCAAAACAACTAAGTTTGAGGTATAAACTAAACAACGTTCCTACCGCTAGATATAAAGTTTATGCTCTGGTTCTCTATGAAGTAAATGTAGTTATTGATACTGTCGGAAATGAATTGGTAATAGTTTAATCTAACTTATAATATATATGACTTACGTAAATTATTCAGTAAATTTAACAGACGGACAAAAACAGAGTTTAGCGAGAGCTTACGAGGATAAGAGTGAATTAACACTCAGGTTAAAACATAACCAACTAACTGGGAATTTCCCTTTGTTGCTGACATCTACTCAGATTAACAATATCAACAAAGCTAAATCTGGCGGACGGGGATTAGACATAAATATATCAAAATCACAAATTTTCAGGCGCATTAGCTGGTTTGCTAACTAAAACAATTTTACCAACAGTTGCTAGATTTGCTCTAAAGATATTAGGGCCTTTAGCAACAGGGGCACTTAGTGGTCTGGCAAGTACTGGAATTGGTAAAATATTTGGAAATGGAATGGTAACAGTTCCTGCTGATAAAAAACAAACACTTCTAAAATCAGATAAATTAACAGCTGCACAAAAAAGCAAAATAGGAAAGTCAAAAGGTTCCTGTACCATTAAACTAACACAAAAACAACTGCAAGACGTACTGGCATGTGCTTCTAGTAATAAAACGGTAACTGTTCCCAGTGATAAAAAACAGCAAGAGGTAACGGCAACTGTTCCTAGTGACAAAAAACCAAAACTTCTAAAATCAAATAAATTAACACTTGCACAAAGAAAGAAGATAGCAAAGTCAAAAGGTCACTGCCCTGTTAAACTTACTAAAAAACAGCAGCAGGACGGAGGATTTCTTGGAATGCTTGCATCACTAGGAATTCCATTGATTGGATCTCTTATTAGTGGTTTAACTGGAAAAGGTTAGCAAGTAGATAGAAGAGGGTATGGTTTGCAAGTAGACTCACAAATCAGACCATACAGAAGTATCCCATTCATAAATTTTTTTTTTTTTTTAAAATGAACCCATATCTAACTTAGATATAACAAAATGGGTTAAGCAGCTAGGCATACAGAACTTCAGGGGAGTGTCCAGCAAGAACAAATTACCAACAAAACAAAATAAAAAAGAATGTGGTATTATATATCTGGATGATTCTATTGGACCTGGCACACACTGGACTTGTTACTATGATAATTATTACTTCGATCCGTTTGGTTTGAGCCCACCAAAAGAAGTTTTAGCGTACGTTCTTAATATAAAATACAACACCATTCAATACCAAGATAAAACAAGTGTTCTGTGTGGATATTTCTGCCTATTCTTCATTAAAAATTTACAAGAAGGAAATAGTACGTATGATATTCTTTACAAATTATTAATGCCTTACACACCAGTGAAAAATGAAAACATCATAACATCATATTTTGTAAACGAAGTTTAATCTAATCATATAATATATGAGTTACTGTATAAAAGAAAAAAAGGTTACTGAAAATATTAATCCTAAGTATGTTTTAGCAAAATATGGTAGAAAAATGTTAAGAGCAACTTGTGCATCTTGTGGTATTACTAAAACAAAGTTTGTTAAAAACACAGAAGGTGGTAATATTGATATTCATAAAGCTATGCTTCCTCTATTACCTAAAAAAGGGTTAACACTTCCTGGTTATAAATATTGCGGTCCTGGTAATCCACTTGATATCGGGGAACCAGTCAATGAATTAGATGCTATTTGTAAAGATCATGATTATTGTTATGACGAAAATCCTAGTAATAAATCAATGTGTGATAAAAACATGCTTACTGGTTTGAAATCTAGTAAGTCTAAAACTATTGGAGAAAAGATCGCTAATAATTTGATAGTAAAACCAGTTATTAGTACAAAATATAAACTTGGTCTTGGAAACTCAAAAAACTAGAAAAGGCGTTGAAATGGACTGACAAGTTAGCAGATGAACTTCATAAACCTATACGAAGAAAGTTCACTCAACGCCGTGTGATTGTTAATGAAATTGATAAAATATGGTCTGCTGATTTGGTTGACATGCAATCGTTTTCAAAGTATAATAAAGGTACTAAATACTTGCTTACTGTTATTGATTTGTTTAGTAAATTTGCTTGGGTTATTCCAGTTCCAAATAAAACTGGTTTAGAAATTACCAAAGCATTCCAACAAATAATCAGTACAGGAAGACAATGTAAATTGCTGTGGGTTGACTAGGGTGTGGAGTTTTATAACAAGACGTTTAAGCGTTTAAGCAATTCCTTGATGATAATAATATCAAAATGTATCACACTTTTAATTTCGGAAAAGCTGTAGTAATTGAACGATTTAACAGGACATTAAAAGAAAAGATGTGGAAATATTGCACAGCAAACAATACAAATACATATTTAGACGTGCTTCAGGCGATGGTTGATAAGTATAATAATACAAAACATCGGAGTATTAAAATGACGCCGATTGAGGCTAGCGATGAGAAAAATAAAGGAACAGTGTATTTCAACTTGTATGGAAAAATGAAAAGTAATCAAAATAAGCCAAAGTTTAAAAAAGGGGATAATGTTAGAATCAGCAAATATAAAAGAACGTTTGAGAAAGATTATACCCCAAATTGGACTGAAGAAATATTTATTGTTGATGAAAATCAAAACACAAATCCAGTGACATACAAAATAAAAGATTTAAACAACGAAAACATTGATGGAAGCTTCTATGAATTAGAAATGATAAAAGCAAAGCAAGAAATATTTAGGATTGAAAAAGTAATACGACGTGATTACAGAAAGAAACAAGCATTGATTAAATGGAAGGGTTATAATGAGGATTTTAATAGTTGGGTCTCATTTAAGGATACTGAAAATATTAAATAAGGGCTTAAAAATAATAACATATAATATTATTATATAATGGGACAAGAAAGATTAGAAAAGGTTTGCAGAAAACTTAACAATTTAAAAGATAAATATAGAAGAGAATTGATGAGAGGCAGGCAACTCCAAGTAGAATATGAAGTAGTTCGTGATGATTTTATGGACACGAAAAAAAGACGATTGCTGGTTGAAATGGATAATTATGAACGCGAGCTAAATAGTAACAGAGAAGAGCTTCTTGAACTGAAATACAAAATAGCAAAGTGTAGGAAAATAAAATACTCCATGGTAGAAAATGATATGCAGAGCGATGATGAAGACTACTGCCTGGTTCCGTCTGACTTTGCTTAACGAGTTGCAAATGTTATGTTATTAAAATGGCAAACCGGATTGATTAGAGACTGAGAGTTTTGGGCGAGTTTCTTTTGGAAGGACCTCTCGAGTAGCTAATAGTATGCATCCGAGGCATCTGACTCAGGTGTGACTTTATTTGAATAAAGACATGCCTGGCTTCTAGCCTCAGGTGAGCTATTGTTAGTTTCTTGAGTGAATCTTTTCGGGAGGAAAAAACTGTGCTCAAACTCTCAGTCTCTATACTACTGTTGTTTTCATTGAAATTGTATTGTCGTACATTACCGAATGATATGGTATTGTGTTATTTACAACTTAATAAATGATTGGCATTCTAATAATAGTTTTGTTCTTCATTCTTAGACAATGTTTAGGACAACCTTTTCTAGGAGTAGTGTAGTATGTCGCAGGTGTAATAAATTTATATTGAAATACTTATTTACAGTCGTGTTATGTTTTAAATATATTCCCGTCCCGTCCCAACTTATAATATACCTCAGTCGGAAACCAAATTAAGGACGGATGAAAGATCAGTAGTATGCCAAATATAATTCTTTTAACACAAAGTGCACACACATTTCCAACTGTTTTTTTGGATGCCGAAGATAGCCGAATCTGAGATGGTTTTCAAAACTGCGCATGGAGACTGCTACTGCACATGGGTGAATGACTGTGTCTCGTTTTTCACCCAATAGTTACCGTAACGATATTTCTTAAAATAGACGGCGACCCAGTCAAATAGGTCTAAAAGTGCGAAAAGGAATCCTTCTGCTATGAGAATGATTTTTTTCGCATACGAAGCGGACTACAAGTTTAATATTAACGGCTTTAGATATTCTACACATTCAGACCCTGATTCAGCAACTATACTCGACTTAAATTATGAATATGTTTAAAGGTACATTAATTGTGTGAACATGGATTACAGTAAATTCTAGAGTGGATTTTCTCAACTACTAGTGTTAAAGGGGTTTTATAAAAAATTTACAAGCCTGATGTGACTGCTGGACATCATGGTATTGTACAAATAACTAATAGTTTTCCCCTTCAGTTCTTGTTCTCTTTAATTTCGGGCAGCCATTTTACGCTTGCGTAAAACCTTGCTTGTCCATACCTGTATTGTAATGTTATATAAATTAGGTGAGAACTTTTATCATGCGTATTGAGTGTACATTAGATATACATTCAATACCATAGTGGATTGTTGTGGTTTGCATAATCACAGACACTTATAATCCACATATATATTATATTAAACATATTTAAATATCCATTACAGGTAAGGTATTTCAACTCATATAATTATGTATGTTTCATTCATTGTATCAGGTTGTTATTTTACAAATAGATGATGTTGTATTGTAAATATAAATGTAAATTATAAGAAACCCAGTCGTTTATTTTGTAAATGTACTGTGATTATATATACATTTAATGCCATGGTGGATCGCTGTGGTTTGCATAATCACAGACACTTATAATCTACATACATATTATATTTAAATATCCATTTCATCATTTCTTAACCCGATGAGTCCGTCCGTCAAATAATAAAAGCGGTGACACATACATAATTGATAAAATTTTAAAATTGCTAAAAGCCACATTATGAAGGGGTCGTTGTCGTATCAGGTACAACACATGTCTACCCTGGGTACATATATGTATACACATATGTACCTGACTTGTGTATACATATATGTACCCCGGGTTTACGACATTGTATTCTCGTAGATTGTCTCATATAAGCACGCGGGCAGGTACATAGGGTACATAATGTAGTGAAGCTGTTGGTCATGTATTATAGGTATTAATAGCATACCCAGTATATTTTAGCATAAAGTATTAGATTTTTCATTATCAAAAATAAGGTCATTAATAATAATAATAAATAAAAAATTAAAACAAGTTTTCCCTACCTACCTACGCTTTTTTTTAAAGCCGTTAATGGAAACAAACCTTTTTTTTCAGGCCTAAACATTTGTTTCATAGATTTAAAACAGTTTGTACTAGATGACTGCACGCGCCACGCATTATACATTACGCTGTATGTGTATCTATTATATTGTTTAATGTTTATATTAGATGTAAGTATGGAATGATATTATTTAAAATTCTGGACATAACTTTAATTAGATTTACAACGAAACGAATTAAGAGTTTGTGTCACTTCATTTGATTTTAATATAAAAAGCTCAGCCTTAATTTCTTGTGTATGACTCTGATTCTTATAAATTATATAAGTCCTAGTCAACCAAATTGCATGATGCAGATGCTGACTATGACCATTTCAAATATACCTGCCACTTATTCGCCTAGTTAAATCATTTCAAATATACCTGCCACTTATTTGTTCAGTTAAATCATTTCGTTATACCCGTCACTTAATCGCTCAATTAAAACATTTTATTATACCTGTCACTTATTCGCTCAGCTAAGTCATTTCATTATACCCTTTACTTATTTGCTCAACAATTAAATAATTGCATTATATATGTCATGTACCCACCACTTATTCCCTCAGTTAAATCATTTCATTTTACCCACCATTTATTCGCTCAATTAAAACACTTAATTGGACCGGTCACTTATTCGATCAGTTAAGTCATTTCATTTTACCCACCATTTATTCGCTCAATTAAAACATTCAATTACACCGGTCACTTATTCGCTCAGTTAAGTCATTTCATTAATGATTATACCCACCACTTATTTGCTCTGTTAAATCATTTCAATATAGCCATGCCACTTATTTGCTTAGTTAAATCATTTCATTATACCTGCCACATATTCGCTGAGTTAAATCATTTCATTTATATACGCCACTTATTCGATCAATTAAATAATTTTATTTTACCCGCCACTTATTCGTTCAGTTAAATTATTTCATTATACCCGTCATTTATTCGCTCATTTAAATCATATCATTATATTCTTCACTTATTCGCTCAGTTAAATCATTTCATTATACCCACCGCTTATTCGCTCAGTTAAATAATTTCATTTTACTCTCCCTTATTCGCTCAGTTAAAACATGTATTATACCCGCCAGTTATTTGCTCAGTTAAATAACTTCATTTTACCTGCCACTTATTCGCTGTTAAATTATTCTTTATACCCACCATTTATTCGTTCAGCTAAATCATTTCATTATATTCTTCACTTATACGCTCAGTTAAATCATTTCATTGCACCCGCCACTTATTCACTCAGTTAAATCATTTCAATGTATCCTCCACTTGTTCGCTTAGTTAAAATCATTACATTTATACCTGCCACTTATTCGCTCAGTTAAATCATTTCATTATACCCGCCACTTATTTGCTAGGTTAAATCGTTTCATTATACCCACCGATTATTCGCTGCTCAGTTAAATAATTTCATTTTACTCTCCCTTATTCGCTCAGTTAAATCATTCATTATACCCGCCAGTTATTCGCTCAGTTAAATCATTTCATTTTACCTGCCACTTATTCGCTAATAATTTATTCTTTATACCCACCATTTATTCGTTCAGTTAAATCATTTCATTATACTCTTCACTTATACGCTCAGTTAAATCATTTCATTGCACACGCCACTTATTCACTCAGTTAAATCATTTCATTATACCCACCGATTATTCGCTGCTCAGTTAAATAATTTCATTTTACTCTCCCTTTATTCGTTCAGTTAAATCATTCATTATACCCGCCACTTATTCGCTCAGTTAAATTATTTCATTATACCAGCCATTATAATCTTCACTTACTCGCTCAGTTAAATCATTTTGTTATACTCTTCACTTATACACTTAGTTAAATCATTTCATTGTACCGCCACTTATTCACTCAATTAAATCATTTCATTATACCCTTCACTTATACACTCAGTTAAATTATTTCATTGTACCGCCACTTATTCACTGAGTTAAATCATTTCAATGTAACTGCCACTTGTTCGCTCAGTTAAATCATTTCATTATACCCAGCACTTATTCGTTCAGTTAAATAATTTCAATGTATCCGTCAATTATTCGCTCAGTTAAATCATTTCATTTTACCCTCCGCTTATTCGCTCAGTTAAATCATGTCAATGTACCCGCTAATTATTCAATCAGTTAAATCATTTCATTTTACCCTCCGAATATTCTCTCAGTTAAATAATTTCAATATACTCGTCACTTAATTGTTCAGTCAAAGCATTTTAATATATCTACCTCTATTTCACAAATTATACATATTTTACCATACCGATTTGTTATTAAAGGGACTATCTGGAACAATATTGGGAGTAAATCCAAATACAAAAAAAACATCATAATGTGTTGTAGTTTGACTTTACGTAAACAAATACACATGAGTAGTCATCGCGTTCTGTCCGATTTAATTATTATTGAAGAAAAATGTCGGTCATTGAATTACGCGGACCCTGCTAAATTGTGTCGTGTAAATCATAAATAGTAATTAATATGATGCTTTAAGGCTGCAGTAAGTTGTATTTGTGTAATCAGTATACCTTTTCATTGAGTTATATATACAACAGATATCAATATAAAACGCATTTTTAATTATTATTTATGAAAAACAACGCCAATTGCATCATCACCGAGGTTTCCAGAACAAACTATTCATAAACAATAATTAAACCGAAAGCAGAATGTGATTTATTTTACTACACACTACATATCAATTAGATACTAAAACACAATATACCACTTTTAGTTGAATTTGTTTTTACATCCAAAATGATTGTTAAGATTGTCGACAGTCCCTTTAATTGACCACATATGAACTTATGAACAATACTTTCTACTACTTCTCATATTATCTAAAGTTAATTGTATTTATTTGACAGATAATTGACCGCTGATGAATTTGTGAACAACACTTTCTGGAACGTCACAATATATCCATAGTTTACGTAATTTGACAGGTAAATGACGGCTTATGAACTACATGTAGTATACTTTGCATTTAATGCAAAGTTCTTTGGCTCAATGCCCGTCTTGGACTAATATTGTCCATGTTTAAACATGATTATGCCATGTATATCTTCGACAGTAATACAATTCAGATCATGGGAAATCTTCAACAGTAATACAATTTAGCGTGTGGTATATCTTCGAAAGTAATACAATTTAGCGTGTGGTATATTTTCGACAGTAATACAATTTAGCGTGTGGTATATCTTCGACAGTAATACAATTTAGCGTGTGGTATATCTTCGAAAGTAATACAATTTAGCGTGTGGTATATCTTCGACAGTAATACAATTTAGCGTGTGGTATATCTTCGACAGTAATACAATTTAGATAATGGGAAAACTTCGACAGTAATACAATTTAGATAATGGGAAATCTTCGAAAGTAAAACAATTTAAGGTGTCGGAAATATTTTTTAATTTTATATTATAGACATATTACCGAATTGTGTAAGAATTTATTCTGTTTTCTTTTTTTCCAGACAAGAGCAATCGTCTCTTCTGAATTTGTGATACATAAAACCGAACAAGGCAGTATGCAAACAATGGAAACAAACGAGTGTATTAATTCTGGAGGAAAATCGTCTACATCTGAATTATGTGATGCATCATCTGTACTGTATTTTACATGGCAATTATGTGATGCATCATCTGTACTGTATTGTACATGGCAATTATTTGAAGGTAGACGAGCCTATTCCTTCGAACTCTATAGCGGAACCTTACAAATGTGAATTATGCCAAACTGCATTTCCTAATTAAGATAATTTGAAGAAGCATAGCCGTATTCATTCTAAAGCTAAATCATTCAGTTCCTAAAATGTGCTGCTTCATTTAAAGAGGCATCAGCGTATTCATACTGGGGAGAAACCTTATAAATGGCTACATTTTCACACAAAAGTTCTTTGACGATGCATGAACGTATTCATTCTGGTGAGAAACCTTATAAATGTGAGTTATGTAATGCTGCATTTGCACGCACGAGTTCTTTAAAGGTACATGCACGTATTCATTTTGGGGAGAAACCTTTTACATGTGCATTATGTGATGCTGCATTTTCGGAGAAAAAATCTTTGAATTCGCATTAATTATTTGAAGGCACATTCTGGTGAGAAATGTTTTAAATGTCACTTATGTACTGCTTCATTTTCTAAGAAAAGTTCTTTGAAGATACATGGACGTATTCATTCAGGAGAGAAACCCTTTAAGTGTTAGTTATGTGCTGCTACATTTTCACAGAAAAGTTCTTTGAATGCACATGAGCGTATTCATTCTGGCTAGAAACCTTTTAAATGTGCATTATGTGCTGCTACATTTTCACAGAAAAGTTCTTTGAAAATACATGGACGTATTCATTTTGGAGAAAAACCTTTTAAATTTTACTCTGCCTTTTCACGCATACATTATTTGAAGGCACATGAGCGTGTTCATTCATTAACCGCTGATGTTGACTCTGTTTTTGGCATATATTTAGGCACTAAATAGACCTGTTGGCAAGGTCTACGTTACTTTCAACATTAAAAATTACACTTTAAGTCCAGACTCTATTGTACCCATCAATTCAAGATACGTGAGATATCTCGCGCTTGTCGTGTTTGTTGGTGGGGGGACTATACACCTCAAAACTAAACACCCACACGAGCGTAATCATTCTGGTGAGAAACCTTTTAAATGTGAATTATGTGCTGCTGCATTTTCTAAGAAAGGTTCTTTGGGGGCACATGAGCGTTTTCATGCTGGTGAGACACCTTATGAATGGGATACATGTTACTCTGCATTCTCTCACAAATCTAATTTGAAAGTACATGAACGTATTCATTCTGGTGAGAAATCTTATAAATATGAGTAATGTAATGCTGCATTTGCACGCACAAGTTCTTTGAAGGTACATGGGCGTATTCATTCTGGTGAGAAACCTTATGAAGTTGGTGAAGCACTCATCTTCCTATTAGATAACATTTTCGTCAGGTATGGAACCACCGTTTATAGACAAATTGTTGGTATCCCTACGGGTACGAACTGTGTACCACTTGTCGTAGATTTGTTTTTATTTTGCTATGGAAGAGATTTCATGTTGAGTCTTTCACCAGACACCCGGGCAGATGTTATTGAAGCCTTTAATGACACCTTTCGGTATCTGGATGGCATATTGAACATTGACAACCCTTTCTTTCCAACTATGGTTAATAATATTTACCCTAAAGAACTTCAGCTTAACAAAGCTATTATATCTGATAATAACGCTTATTTTCTTGATTTAGATCTCTCGATTTAAAATGGTGAAATAATTAGCAAAATCTATGACAGAGAGATGATTTTAATTTTGACATTGTTAATTATCCCCACTTGTATGTGTCTCAACTTATTCGTTTTACAAGAGCTAATACTCGAGTTGAGGACTTTAATATTCGTAATCTTTGTATAACTAAAAAGCTACTCAATCAGGGTTACCGTTACCATAAACTTCGTAACACATTTGCAACATTTTATTATCGTAACCCTGATCTTCTTCCCAAATATAAAAGTAATTTAATGACTCTTCTGCGACAAGGACTATCACAACCTGACTACTATGGTGATGTGATTTATAAACTTCGTAAGATTCTTGGTCACTTTCATACTATCTTTGTTAAACTTGTTAAAAAGTTTATCAAAAGAGGTTATGACTCTATCATTTTGCAACGTACTGCATGCTTGGTGGTGGACCCTTTTACAGTTCGCCACTATGCTTTCCTCTTTAATTGTACGATGACCGGACAGGCTGTGGACCCTATTATGACGCCTGCCTAAAGCCCATTGGGAATGTGGCGTTTGATGATTGTCTATGATCTTTCTTGTCGTGCCCTTAATGGTTTATTGTCTTGTTGCTCTGTCTTCTGCCAAGTCATTGAGTACCTTCATTTTGAATTTCTAGGCTGTTGTTTTTTTGTATTATATTTACACGAGCATATTTGTGTTTTACTTATATTGCCTATTGATGCTGCCTTGTTGGTTAGAGATTAGATCATGGCGGGGATTTGTTTATTTACTCTGTCCTGTTTTAATGGGATGACAGTAGGGTAAGTGTGAGGTTTGGTGCACCCTAGAACCGGTTTAAACCCCCAGTGGTCTACTTTGCCACTGACCGTTCCAATGCGGTAGCCCTATTGTCAACCATTTTGTGTTTGTGATGTCATTTGCATTTATTATTACTTTTGCCTTCTTGTTTGTCTGTTTGCGTGTTTGTTTCTGTGTTTTGTGGTTGACTGTCCTCCTTGAATGCTACTTTCCCTGTCTGATCTTTTTATATTTCTTTATGAATGTGAGTTATGTGATGCTGCATTTTCAGACACAAGTTCTTTAAGGGTACACAGACGTATTCTGATACATGTTATTCTACATTCTCTCACAAAATCTCATTTGAAGGTACATGTACGTATTTATTCTGGTGAAAAACCTTTTAAATGTGAAGTATATGCTGTTGCATTTTCACACAAAAGTTCTTTGAAAGTACATGTACGTATTCATTCTGAAGTGAATTTCAAACCTTCTAAATGTGAATTATGTGCTTCTGCATTTTCACACAAAAGGTCTTTGAACGTACATGCACGTATTCGTTCTAAAGTGAAACCTATTAAATGTGGAAAATGATATGCTGTCTTTTCTCAGAAAGTCATAAAATTCATTTGAAGAGACATGTCCGTATTCTGGAGAAAAACCTTATGCATGTGAGTTATGGGATTCTTCAGTTTCACACACAAGTCTTTTGAATGTACATAGACATATTCATTCCGTGAAGAAATGTTGTAAATGTGCAATGTGTGACGCTGCTTTTTGAGTCGCCGTTTCGAAGAAAAAAGGGATACATAGGGATCACTTTGTCGTTCGTTTGTCTGTCCGTCCGTCATTCCGTCACGACAACTTAACGTTGGCTTATACTTCCTCATTTCTTAATATTTCTTCATCAAACTTTCAATATATATTCATAATGACAACATCGACATGACCATTATAAAATATAAAGGTCAAGGTCACACTGAAGGTCAATATAGGGGTTAAATACTCATTTTTGTCGAGCCCGCTTTTGGTGAGCTCGACATAGCTGTCACAATGGCAGTTCGGTGTATGTGCGTCCATGCGTGCATGCGTTTGTGCGTCCGTCCGATCTTGTCCGACCTAATATTCTGTCATGCATGAATGGATTTTTAAATAACTTGACACAAGTGATTAGCACAACAAGACAATATGTCGCGCGCAAAACCCAGGTCCGTATCTCAAAGGTCAAGGTCACACTTGGAGGTTAAAGGTCAAAAGGGGTACACAATTTCGTGTCCGGGCCGTACCTTCAAAACCTCTTGATGGATTTTTAAATAACTTGGCACAAGTGATCACCATAAGAAGATGATGTGTCGCGCGCAAAATCTAGGTCCGTAGCTCAAAGGTCAAGGTCAAACTTTGAGGTCAAATGTCAAAAAGGTACACAAGCTCGTGTCCGGAGCATAAGTTTTAAAGTTTTGCATATACCTTTATGAAAGTTCGTGTGAACGATCAGAACAATGATACGGAGTGCAGTGCACAGGAACAATTACTCTAGCTTCACTATTTGTCGAATTATCTCCCCTTTTTGAAAAATCTTGTCCAGAGCATAGTTACCTTTATGATAGTTTGTGTGAATGATCAGGACAATGAGAAGGAGTGTAGTGCACAGGAACCATAACTCTAGCCTTTTTAATTATTGAATTTGAGTTATTGCCCTTGAATTACCAAAAAAGTCTCTATTTAACCTTTTTTACATAATAGATGTGATAGATGTCACATCTATTAAGCAATCTTAACCAAACTTGGACAGAATATTTAGAGGTTTGAATTATCACATGGTCATTTAGTCTTATTTTCTGAACCGGTTCATAACTGTAATGTAAAGGGGAATTTCAAATTAATTTGGCTCAAAAGTTTTACTACAAGTTGTTTATAAAACACATGTTCTTCTAGTTGAAGGTCACATTTTGGAACAAGGAAACTTCGGGAGCATGTGTCACCTTACAGTGACATTCTTTGTTTTATTTACATTTCATGGGGTCCAGCATCGAAGGTCGTTTTTTTGTGGCGGAGGATAAAGACGGGCTCGACATGTTGCCCTTAGGCATCTAGTTAACATTTATATTTTTATTTTCTGATAATCGCACGACAGGCGACACACGTGTTCCGGGGTATACCATTCTAGTTCTACCTAAAAATAATCTCAATAGATATGACCATTGTCATTGTGGCGAAAAGTAACCTTAAAATATCAAGAGAGCAACTGTACGAACTGATTTAGTAACGTGAATGGTCTCACCTGCAACACAATACAACGTCTGTATGTCCATTTGGACCACTGGTATTCATTCTGGGTAGTAACCCTTTAAATGTGAAATACGTGGCGCTGTCTTCTTTGATGAAAGTTATTTCACTTTATTACTTTCTCATGCATATGACGCTGGAGTTTAATGACAGTGCTTGAGCGTGTTCATTCTGAGAGAGAAACATTTTAGCTCGACGTTTTACATAATCATTTAATCATTAAAACTTAATCACAATGATCCTCTGAATGGCCATTCTCAGATTGTGTTTTCCACACCCGCCCGTAGTCCAAGATGGCAGCCATAGCTAATACTTAGCCAAATAAGGAAATTTAAAAGTACATCTCGGAAAACATGTATTGCCATTCTAATGAATATTAAATATTATTACACGTTCATCGAGTTGGCCTCTATTATGTTAACTTTGGTTTTTATCCAAGATGGCCACTGTGGCGAACCAATATTTAAAGAGTTATATAGGAAAGGTTTAACCATTACATCTTCTCTGAAAACTCTTGAATCATTATGACGAAGCCATAATTAATCAATATGATTAATTATGATGAAGCTATAATTAATAACAATGATGGCCCATCACAGCCGTTGTTGGTTTATCTGTCTCCAACTGTCATTTGGTATGAAGGGACATTGTCTTATTCACTGCGTATCAACGTCCTCCGGATATTGCGAGTAGGGAATCGATAGTAAAAGTCAAATTGGACACATCGAGGGTAAGAAACTATTTTTTTATGAACACGGGATTATTTTCATCATTGTTCTACGAGTTATAAGAACCCAAAACACTATCATATCTCTGTACTGATACACCGAATACGTTTTATAATGTTATAAACGAGTAAAAAATCCGATAATCACTGCCCTATTCACAAAACAAGTTCCCATCGTCTGTTTTTGATGTAATGATTTTTCCTCTTTATTACACTTAATTGTCAATATTTAACTTTAATATATATAGACCGTGAGCCATACACTTTTTTGTTACCATCTCAAGGGACAAATTCTTACTAGTACCATGCTATTGAGTACCTTGTAGAGAAACAAAAAATCCATGATAGCAGTGTGAACAGGGTAGATGATTCCTGTAACTAGAGTTATCTCCCCCTTTTAAGTAAAACTCTTGTTTCTTTAAAAAATCGTTTTCGCTGAAACTAGAAGAGCTACAGGTCTACTATTTTGCATGTATTATACATTTAGAGTCCTCTACCAAGTATTTATAAAATGGTGACCCCAGGGTCAAATAAGGCCCAGCCCCGGAGGTAAACATTTTTCATAGAGTTATATAGGATATCTTTAAAAATAAATAATTTTCTCTAAAACTGTAAGAGCTAGAGGTCCCATATTATGCATGAAGCATAAGCTTATGGTCCACTAGCAAGTTTGTTAAAATGTTGACCCTGGGGTCATATCTTTACATAGAGTCATATAGAAACATCTTTAAAATCTCTTCTCTGAAAAAAACAAGAGCCAGAGGTCTACTATTTTGCATATTGTATAAGCTTATGGTTCTCTACCAATTTTGTTCAAATCGTGACTCTGTGTCCAACTATGGCCCGGTTCTGGGGTCATAGTTTTACAAAGAGTTATATCGGAAAGTCCATAAAATATTCTTTTTCTGACACTACAAGAGCTCGAGGTCTAATATGATGCATGTAGAATAAGAGTATCGATCTCTACCAATTTATTTTGTTCAAATGGTGATCTTATGGTCAAATTTCGCCCGGTCCCGTGGGTCACATATTTACATAGAGTTATGTAGGAACGTCTATAAACATCTTCTTCTCTGAAACTACAAGAGCTAGAGGTCTAATAAGTTGAATGTAGCTTAAGAATATTGCCCTGTACCTATAATTTAAATGGTGTCCCTTGAATCAAGCCTGGAATCAAATTTGGTCCTGTCCCGGGGGTCACACTATAACATTGAATTATATAGGAAAACATATTCAAACAGCTTCTCTGATTCTTCAAAAGCTAAATAATAGTTCGCATGTACCATAAGCTTATGATCCTCTACCTAGTTTGTTCAAATGGCGACAATGGGGTCAAACATGGCCACTATGGGGGTCACAGTTTACAGATTTATATAAAAGAAATTGTTGTTATTTCTTAAAACATGAGAGCACTTTGAGACAAGGCGAGTGGGTCTCTTGTTTATGGCTTGAAGTTGTACACTTTTCATAAAATCACTTCAAAAGTTTTAAGCGAACTGAAATATATATAGAGAATGTGACTTTTGATAAGGTATTCATTATGAAGACTTAACCATGTTTACAAATCGCATATTGAATAAATCCACGAAATAAAATCACAAAGTAGACCACTGCATTTTCAACTAATTGCAAAAAAACAGAAAAAAAAGAAAAGGCATTTTACGGTTTAACTGTTGATTTTTAGGTGTTTGTTATACACATTTTAAAATAACCCGCCAAATTACGACAAAATTACGACAAAATTATACTACAAAAACAGTTTATCAAAACTCTATCCAGGTGTTCAGCTCATATAATAATGCATATGTGTCGCTTAAAAGGATATGTTTACTCATGGGTTCTTTTTTTGTCTGGCTGGTTAAAGCTTTTTATATTGTATCTATAGAGTTTTGATTCACAAACGATGTAAGTTATGTATATACCTCGTTGTCAGAAACGATGTACATATGTTGTAAAATGTGGCTGTTGTTGGCGGAATAGCTACTTTGACCGCAGCAGCACCAGTATGTCGGATATAGCTTTTCGAGTACACATCAGTAAACTAATTGTGATCACTAAATGTAATCTATCTCGATGCATTGGGTACCGATTCTTATCTGGAAACGTTTATTTTTTTTATCTTATATGTATGTTATATTGTCACATTAAGTTACTTATTTAAATGAGATAATATGTACTGAGTATTCTTAATTGTCCTTTTTTATCCCAAGGCATTAATTGTCAAGTTTATCAAAACAGCAATATAAGGCTTGCAGGCATATTGCAACTCGACATACATGAACTTGATGCTAACTTGCTAGATAAGAGAGACCGTTGTGAACCCATCTTCTTGGATATAACCTTAATGACGGATTAACATTTTAGTGGTATGTATTTTAATACAGTCATCCTGCTTGAGCGCATACAGCCTGTTGAAGCAGTGGATAGCACGGGGGACTTTAAATCCAGAGGACCCTGGTCCAAGCCTCACAGGAGCCAGTGTGTTCTTGGGCAAGACACTTTTACTCTCGTCCGTCGGATGAGGACGTAAACCAGGCGATCCCGTGTATCGCTTGTTTTTTTCTCCCATCATGTTAAAGAAAATAGGTGTCTATTCGTCGGTAGGACAGGTTCCTAAATGCCTATATAACCCCCCACTCAACCCCCTCACCCCCCCCCCCCCCCGCCCCACACACACTCCCTCTCTCTCTTCATTGGCAATACACCTTTCTTTAGGTAATAATCATTCGATGCGCATGCGCAAAAGTAGGGGTTATGCTTACTATCCTAGGTTAATTCCATACTCTAAATCAAGTACGGAGAACATCACAACCTATGTTTAGATACATATCCTAAGCAGGTGATATTGTAACAACTGCACCAATACTAACAACTAGTTGCCATGGTAAGTAGTTAGTACAGTGATCTGGGTATCACCCTAAAGATATTTCTTCGTCGACGCCGTGTGGTTCCCGGGCATGAATATGACCACTGCATATCCAGGCAGAGGGGTAAAATTTCCTCGAATTCATGTTCATGTTGTCATTTTTATTCATTATTTTCATCATGAAACCTGTATTGTATCAGGTGCTACCTCAGTAGTGGCAGTGATCGTGGCTCAAGCGAAAAATGGAGTGTTTACTAAAGAATTTGCAGCAACTCTGCAGTTCTGCAGGTAAGAAGGTTCTAGGCACATTCTGCATATTTTTATCTAGATTTTAATGAAGAGTGAGCCGGATCGATGTTCATTTCTGTTGGCGCCATATAACATGTTTCTGTTGATGCGCCGTAAAACCCCAATTCAAATGAATTAATCTTTGTCGATTCTTTTTTCAGTAACACAAAAATGGTTCGGGCAAAGGCATATACTACTATTTTTACATTTCATATGCAGAATTCTTCCTTGTGGTGTATATGGCTGGGGTAAATCAGGTGTAAAAATCCTTAAAATATGCATAAATTGTAATTAAAAAGTATTAAATTTGACAACTTTTAAAATTTTGCGTTGCAATATGCAATGTTTAATTCATGTATTTATGTGTAATACATAATCCAAATGCGTAATCATAATAAGTATTGCCATGACGCATACACCTAAAATAGATTTTTTTAAAAAGAAACCACGTTAAAACTCACATTTCCTTTATCTAGAATCCTTTGGACTGTGTGTCGTCTGTGCAATATATGTATATATCAGAACATGTTAATACTATTTATGTTGCAGTTACCTTGAGGAAGGCTTATACTTCTAGTTTGGCACGTGTCTCAACTTATCAGGCTTACTGAACGTATATGTGCAATGCCATGAACATTGCTTAGTACTTAATTTCATCAATCTATCATAGCAATCCCTTATTCATATTATAATATTATTTAAATCATGTAGAAAGGTTGTAAATTAGTGATTCTTACAAGTTTACACATATAATGTAAAAGATATTGACTAAACTAAATGCATAAAAATGTGTCAATAGTGGGTGAGGTCAATTGACTTCTAATTTGAAGCAAAATAGAGATTTTAAACTGAATTCAGTGCTAAAAAGAGCTTATTTACGCTTTATGTATCTTAATGAATTGTAAAGTTAAGTGCATCTTTAAAAAGTACATCAATAATTATTCACACAAGCATGACATTCAACATGAACATCACAAACTTATATGAAAGCTCTACAGTGATAACCTATTAATGTTCTTTTCTTTATATAAGCTACTTGTTCCAGATTGCTATCATGGAAAAATGTAATCTATATACATTGCTCTTTTCAAAAAGTGATGGTAGAATTTGTCCCTTGAGTTGGTACCAATATCGAAAATTGTGGGTCCTATATATTTTGTCACCATACATGACGTTTTCTGATGCATTAGTGCAAAAATATCGTTATTTGTGTTATATCGATGTAAATATGTCATCATTGGGTGTACTGCAACTTGCAGGATTTGTATTTGGGACTGGACTGCAACTTGTTTCGAACAGTACTGCAACTTGGGAAGTCATTTTCGTTCTTTTTACTGAGACAGGGATTAATGACGGCCAGTAACTTATTGTATTTACAATCAAATAATAATTAAATGATTTTTCGTTTATATTATAAAGTTTGGTTGTAGGTTGTTGATAAAATTTATACTTTTGCATTTCAGAGATGTTGAGATTTTATCATTATTTTCAGTAGCGTTAGGTGATAAAATATACGTTACTCGGTTTTTATCCTTAAAGGTGAAATTTAGCGTGTTTTTTGAGCATATATTCTGAAATATATGTATATAATATACAATCTGTTCAAATATTACACTTATTGGTTGACCCGTTTTCTCACAGTCTCAAATTTTATCTCATAGCGCACACGCTTCGAGTTTCGCCCTTTTTGAAGACAGGTAAGTGTCACGTGATCCTGTGACGTCATTGGTACCAAACGATTAGCGGTGTCGCATTGAGTTGTATAGTATTGTCTATGTAGGATTAAGTTTTATGGTACGTGTTAAAAATGCCGTGTGCTGTAGCTGGGTGTCAAAGTGTGCATAAAAAAGGACAATCTAATAACATCAGTTTATTTCGTTTTCCTAATCAGGTTAATGATAGATTAAGATTTGAAGTGTGGGTGGACCGCTGTCGACAAAAATCGCCCGTCGCGTCAAAAAAATGGGAACCTGCGAAAGACGCGCGAGTTTGTAGTAAACACTTTGAGTTGGATTCATGGGAAATCCATCCTTTGGTTTCATTTTCATTGAATTTGGAGGACAGACGGCCATGCAGATTAAAAACAATAGCGATACCAACAATATTTTCCTACAAAAATTAGAAGTGCCTAATCCCGCCGTCTCCGAGCAAGTTTTATTCGCCGATTCGACCGGCGTTGAGGAAGAAATTATTAAATGAGGTAAGATAGAAGTTTTTGTTCAGTTATCTTAGCAATTCCTCGGGTATGTGTATGATAAATTGTAGAAAGGTATATAGTTTTAGATCTGTACATCGTGATTGTTTAGCTGTTGAATTAGATGCATGCGTCTTACGTAAACGGCGCTAATATAATGTAGCCGTCTTTTTCAAAAGATCGCTAAAAGGTTTAGCATATAAATGTAAATGAATTCGGTGAAATAAACACTGTGTCGTTGTTTCAATATATATTTTGTAGTATTTTTTTTTTTTGTTGTTTTAAATTATACACCTTCTTCTGCCAATAGTGTTATAGAGTTATACAGAATTATATATCGGTCTCTGGATTTGAAAATAATGACAAAATGTTTCATGGATGTCTATTAAAAGGCAGAAGATTGATAATGTTACTAGCTATTATATTAGTTCAGTAATTTTGTACGGCAAAACAACAACAATAACGGCTTTTACCTCATGCAGTAAGTAAAATAAGTGCTTTAGAAGCATATATATATACATGTACTTTATATTCTAAATAAAAAAAATGTTAGGTCTGTTTTTTCGATCTCTACATGTACATAATACATTATGTCGTGCTCATAATACATTTGACTATATTATTTAGATCATCTTCGTGCGCGATGAAATAACTAGTTTCTCACGCATCATATATCCGTCTTGTGCAATACACGGCTCGCCGCGGCGGTATTGCACCGCTCACGGAATTGCAATATACAGGAAATGTAGGCATATCATAAAACTACCTTTCCCTAAATGGTGCGTGATTTTGTCATATACCGACGTCTGTACCATGATTAGGCTGTACTTCAATAGGGCACCGCAATAGTTGATTAGTCGATGTGTGGTATATTGTTATTTGGCGGCACGTGGAGACGTGTCATACTGCAAATCAGAATCTCATACACCACTATAGAGTGTTTTGGAGGCGGCGGGGACTTATGGTATATAGAATACTATAGGAATAATATGCTGTTTCATTTATTTATTTATCAATTATACTTACTAGACTCTAAATATATTTTTTCAATGTCTATTTTTCGGCAAAAATAAAGTCCTTATAATCTGACGCTCGTATTAATGTACAAGTATTAGACCATGTTGATGAATCCGAGGTATTTTCATCCTCGGACACGAATTCTGGCTCAAAATCGTAAGGTTGCACATTGTGCAACCGTCTTATCATAGGCATTTCATCTGACTCAGCATCATAGTCGCTTAATTCCGACATTTTCACACACACTATACTGTTTTTGCGTGCTTTCCCTATGTACAAATGGTTTCGTTTTGTTCCCAATGACGTCACTTCAGGTTTTACGAGGAAGAGTTTTCCCCCTTTGATTTTTTATCAATTTTTTAGCGTAGCCTGTTCGTCTTTTCGGTTTTTATCTTTAAAAACATATTTTCACTAAACATACATCAATAGCATAGTAAACATCGTATTTATAATGATATTTAATAAATAAAAACATATCAACAACGGATTTGTTGATTTAGGACAAATTTCATCTTTAAGTTCTATAGTAAAAAATATAACTACCTGAAAAGAACATAATTTTCAAGAATTGATTTTGACTACCTAAAAAGAACATAATTTTCGAATTGATTTTGAAAGATACATATGTTGAATGTGCTTGAAAATATGCAGGGGTTTAAAAGAATTGCGCTGCAGATATCTTAATTTTAACAGTAGACTTGGTTGAAAATCAAGGATAAAGACCGAGTTGAATTAGGTAGGACTTATTTCTTATAACTTTCACATATCTTTTTTTGTAGATGGATCTGACAAACTCCTCATTGGACCTATCGGGGATTGCCGATGATGGTGTAAAGTTATTTCAGGGAGTACAGTATACAGGGAGGAGAAACGGATTCATAAACGCTCTAGTTTATTTATTTATGTTGTCGCGCTAAAACGCCGCCATTTACTATTTTATCAATACAGGTAAATCGATCGTAAGGCGTCTCACATTTTCAGCTAACATCTCAAAATGTTCAGTTTTTTTATAGCCCATTTTTTACGGTTTTCTGTTATAATCACCATCACGAAATTACCTTCTCCTCCCTGTATACTCTACTCCCTGGTTATTTAATTTTAGTTACCGTAGAGTTGCGTTGAATCATCAGTATTACATATAAAGTGGTAAAATCCCCACCGATACATCTGAACATTAGTTTATGCAAGATACAAAATAAGATAAAATGTTTCAGGTGTGGGGTGGGGTGAGGTGTGGTGGAGTGGTATTGGGAGTTAAAGATCGGATGAAAAAAAATCGACTTACAGGTGTGGGGTGTGGGGTAGGAGGAACATATCTATATGTGTTTGAATTGACCAAAACAACACAGAAGTTTTAAAAAAAAAGTAAGAAAAAATCGGGTTTTGAGTGGCTTGGGTTGGTACTATATGTCTTTGAATTTACCAAAAACCAAAACAACACAGAAATATGTAAAAAAAAATCTGGTGGTGGGGTGGGGTGCGGGGATGCATTCCCCAATATGGGTGAAACGTACCATGTTCTTAATAGCATATATGGTAATCCACAACCTACAAAATAAAATCCTATTATTCCTCCTTTGTGTTTGTAAAAAGTAGAAAAATGCACTGAATATGCGGGTCATAACTTCATACAGTTGATTCAGTATACATTTGAATTTCAATTTTGAACGATAATGCACATATAAAAGTTCTCGTTAACAATAATACCCACATGATTTTGATCGTAAACGACAACAGTGCTCTACGTGGTTGAACAAGTTGCAGTACACTTAAACAACAGTATTTTGCAAGTCGCATACTGCGATTAACAAGTTGCAGTCCACCGGCCTCGAAAAACTTCTGTAAATTGCGCGGAATAATAAAAAGTCAAGTAACTGTCATTGGTATAGAAGTGGTGTTTATGACATACAATTACTTCGTATCGTTTAAATTTCGTGTCTGAATCCCAAATTAACCAGTTATTCTCGAAATCAGCTCGCCGATAACAAAATATGTAGTGATTAGGCCGAGTTTTCTCATGAAATTTTAAAATATACGAAATGCAATCCACATTTAAGATAGTGCAATACAATATTATAAGTGTTATCCATCTGCAAACTAATTGTTTCAGGCAGCAGATAAAGATAAATGGTAGGAAAAAATATCTCGTGTTTATCAGATAAATATCTCGTGTAATACAGATAATACTCATTACGTCGAGTACCTTTATCTTAATATATTTGTATTTGCGATAAAAAATTAAGTTCCCATAATATGGAAGCGTGAATTGTCCCCCTAATAAATTGTTTACATGACATATATATTTCGTTATAACGTCTTAATATAAGGTACTTGTGGAATATTTTCCTCGACATTTGCTATTTTATATGGATATAACGTCAACATTTTAGTTGTAAAACGCCAAAACCAGAGTCGTGATATATTGTATTATACGTATTGCGTAATAAAATAACTCGACGAAAATGTTAAATCGAGAAAAACTTAGTTGTTTCACGATATAAATATTACACCAACCTCCATAAAAAGCACATGTGAATAAAGATCTGTATACAATGTATACGTTTCTTATGTCTTGTATACAGTGTATAAGGTTCTTATGGTCTGTACACACAAAAATGTATAAGGTTCGTGTGGTCTGTACACCGGGTATAAGGTACTTAGGTCTGTATACAGTGTATAAGGTTCTTATGGTTTGTATACAGTGCATATGGTTCGTAACCTTATACATTTTTGTTTGTGTACAGACCATAAGAACCTTGTACACTGTAAACAATACATAAAAAACGTATACATTGTATACAGATCATTATTCACATGTGCTTTTTATTGAGGTTGGTATAATATTTACTAAGTTTTTCTCGATTTAACATTTTCGTCGAGTTATTTTATTACGCAATACGTATGACGTATTGAAATTATTGCAAGTATCGCAATAAAATATATCACGACTCTGGTTTTGGCGTTTTACAACTAAAATGGTGACGTTATATCCATATAAAATACCAAATGTCGATGAAAATATTCCACAAGTACCTTATATTAAGACGTCATAACGAAATATATATGTCATGTAAACAATTTATTATTGGGTCAATTTACGCTTCCATATATTACTTAGTAGTCTACCACCATACTTTCGAATATGTGCGTCCACGCGGGGTCTTAGTTCAATTTAAATGTTTAAACAGTTTTAATCATTTTTAATGTTTTCACTCTAGAAAATCTGGCCAGAGTGTTGATATTGATTAAAGCTCGTTTAAGTTCGAAAACCAGCCAAATCGGACCAGTAACACTAAAGTTAATGGCCTGGAATTATTGAAAAATGTTTTTTTTTTATGTCAACGCTCTAGCACCTTAATGTTTCATCCAATCTTTACCAACTTTTACCATATTTCAATAGCAATGTAAACTCGGAAACACAATTGAAAACCAACCAAATCGGATTAGAAGTAACACTGGAAGTATGGCCCCTGATTTAGTTAACAAATGCTTTATTTTGCATCGTTAAGACGATAGGACCTTCTTTTGGCCGGATTTCAGCGAAACTTTTTTCATGGATGATCAGTACCAAGCCTAGTTGTTCAGGTTGAATAATTGTGTAGGAGTTATGGCCCTTTAAAAGTTTTAATTCACCAACTTTGTCTGGTCTAGTTCTCCTGAACCCCTGGCCAGATTTCAATGCAACGTTTTAGGGATGATCAGTACGAGGTCTAGTTATGCATAGCGACTCCAAGTTCCGATTGAATGCTTTTTGGCGGGAATATGGCCCTTTTAAGGCTTAAGATACAAATCGTGTCTGGAATAGTTCTGGAATAGTTCTCCTGAACCCCTGGCCGGATTTTAACGAAACATTTCAGGGATGATCAGTATCAAGCCTAGTTATGCATATATTTGCCATGTTTTGGGTTAAATAGTTTTGGCTGAGTTATAGCCCTTTAAAGGTATATCATCGCCGTGTTCCAGTTGAATGATTTTTAGCAAAGTGGACCTTTAAAGATTTTAATACAAATTTGTCCAGTCTAGTCTCTTCTGAATTCGTGGTCAACGAATCTGGGTGGGGATGATGAGTACCAAGCCTAGTTTCGCATGTCATCGCCATGTTCCAGTTGAATGGTTTCTGGCAGAGTTACATAAGATTTTAATGCACAAACTTTGTCCCAACTAGTTCGCTTGAACCCCTGGCCGGATTCCAAGCAATCTTGGCGGGGATGATGAGTGCCAAGCCTAGTTGCACATATCATCGCCGTGTTCCAATTGAATGAACTTTGGCAGAGTTATGTTTAAATGTTTTAATATACTAACTTTGTACACACTAGTCCTCCTGAAGATTTGGCCGGATTTTATCGAAACCTGACAGGGATTATCAGTTTCAAGCCTAATTGCGCATGTAATCGCCATGTTTCAGTTGAATCATTTTTGACAAAGTTATGGCCCCTTGTTTATAAACCTTATCTTTAGCAACTAGAGCGTCCACAGGCACTCTTGGGCCTCTTGTTTAATATTCCACATGCTTGTAGATCGACGTTAATCCAACTAAGGCTGTGCTTGCATCCTTTATTGCAAGAAAATTGCGTATTGCGGTATATGTTCCTTTGTGAGGGATTTTTGTCCGCGCGGCGCTTTTTGTCTGCATCGCATTTTGTCCATACAAAATCTGAAAAAGTGACGTTTTTGTTCGGTCAGAGCCTTTTGTCTTCTCAAAATCTGAAAAAGCTTTAGCAATACCGTTTGTACATTTAGCTTTAAGTAATTGAACAATGGTTGATAATGTGAAGTATGTGAAGGCACCCGGCTATGCAGGTGCTTGATAAAAAATATGCTCGAATTGATGTACGTAGTACAGATTGTGAACGATTAGATTTATATTAAAGCCTTTTTCTAACAATCGAGGAGTCGTTTTTGCTAGCCAATGTACCGAAACCAACATTCCCAGAATTATTCATATCTGCTTTATGTTAAATCACAATTGCAGAAGAAAATTAGTACCCGCGTTCGAGCGGTGTTGCCATACCTTTAATCTTATTATTCAGGATCGGTAGTATCATCATTGCTTTTGACGCAGGGTTAAGCTATTTGCATGACGAAACTAAGCCTAGGTTCTTTGTGTGGTGGTTATTGATGGTACTATGTTCAGCATAGTCCGTCCCAACCACTAGCGACATAGGCCCTGTGTCATAATTATGAAACCGTTGAGATCCCCGTCCTATAACCATATATACACCTACTGAACCTGAATATTCTAAGGCAGGTGCGGTATTTTGCGATGGCACGCCATCGACTGCGTGATCTAATTCTGTTGTGAAATTATAAGATTGTTTGGATTTTATTTTTATCTTTGCGACGATGAGCAGGTGTTTGATTCAGGGTCATTTAGATTCCGGTGCAATTCCAAGACGTAGCAAGCAAACGACGTCGAGTGAAACATACTGATATTGTCGCAAGATGACCCTAGTGGTTAGGGCTAACTCAGGAAAGAATAAGTGAATATTAGGTGCATTAGTTAACAATGAGATGAGTGACTAGTATAAATGTTCGACGCGTATACATAGCGTTGTATAACATGGGCATTAGTTGACATACATGTGTGCATGCATAACTCAGTGAGTGTAATATACGAGTGATTTGATAACGTTGTATATTACATGTATTAGGGGCATTGGTTAACAGCGACGTACATGGCGTATACATGGCGTTGTAGAATATGTATACATTGCTACTCATCATTAGTACAGCTTACATATAGTTATTAAATAATGATTTGTTTGGGTAATGATAATTATGCAAGATTGTTATGTGTATCAACCGACATCTAAAACGTATGTATAATTACAGCTTAAGCCATCCAGGGTTGGATATAAGCCATCCAGGTTTGGATATAAGGCTTCCGGAGTGGAGCTAAGCTTCCGCGCATAACGTAAAGAGCGGTGGAGATGGTCCCCGTACCTGCGCAGCATGGCCAGGTGCTAGTTGCGACAACCCCCTAGGCACGAGGTGGGCCCGTTATCAGTCCTCGCTGGAGGAACATCATCCACAACCTCAGTGGAGGTTAATCATCATACATATCGCGTCATCAACCCTTATTGAAGGCATTTGATGACATTTGATGACAATCACTCATTGGATTCGTGCATCATCATCTTCATGAGCTCTCGCGCATCACAGTTATCGCGCTAGATCATAGATCAACATTGTTATAACTTTAACAACACTTTAGTGTCGTATATAATCAGTCGACACATTCAGTATTTGTTACAATACTAAGAACGTCTTAAACGTTCATGAGAACATTCTTTTCATATTTCATCTGTGTATTCGCTTGTTTTTTTAGATAGTTGTATATATATTTATCATATTTTAAAAGTTGCATTAAACTTATGTAAATGCATTCACCGTCAGTGATTCTTTCCTGAGTTAGCCCCAACAACTAGGGTCATCTTGCGACAACTGGTTTTCAGAGTAGTGGGATTTTGGGCGACTACGGAAGGAAAGAATCAATAAGTGATCTTTATTATGATATAGTAAATCTCTACTTATTATTTTAGAAGTGTGTACCACCCTCTGATTGATCGAGGCGACTGTAGACGATCACGGCCACAGCTTGGAAGACAAGTTAGACATGAAAATAGTGGGGTAAGTCCAAACTGTTGTTTTATACGTTCTTTTCTTGGCGCGAGGTTGCAGTGGTCTACACGATTGGGTCTGAGGCACTTTTTGCTCCATAATTTGGGTGTTTGTTTCTACCTCCCTTAATATAACAATAGTATCCAATAAGGTTGGCGAACAAGACGTTCTACTCATGTTGTGACACTCGAGTATACTTATATTGATGGGAGAAGTAAATACAAATGTGCATGCTATACACATTTGTATGATTGTTTAAGGTTTATTTCCAATATAGATATTTTATGTAGTGTATATGTTGTGTGGAAGCTAGATACTATCTATACATAACCGTTAGTAGTTAGCGCTAGTACAAATGTGTATGTAACTTGTCCTATGATGATGCCCAGGTATTTACTGAGGACGCAGTGACTTACCATTAGTAGTTAGTAGAGTAGACTTATTAGTGATTTGTGTATTGTAGTTATTGTAGTGAGTATTCCACAATGTCTATAACCATGACGTCTATAAAGGAACTTACGAATATGGGTAAGGAGTTAGGGCATACTGGAGAGGAGCTTAGAACCTTTGTTAAAGACGAACAGGCTAGGGAAAGGGAATTTAGACTTAAGGAAAGAGAATTAGCAAAGCAGGAAAGAGATGAAGAAAGTAGATTAGTTTAAGATAAATTAGAAGGTAGATTAGCTAAATAGAAGCTAGATGCTGAGAAAGATAGGTTAGAATTCGAAAGTAGATTAGCTAAAAAGAAGTGAGATGAAGAAAGTAGATTAGCCACAGAGAAGTTAGAATAAATAGGTAGATTAGCTAAAGAGAAGCTAGAATTAGAAGGTAGATTAGCTAAAGAGAAGCTAGATGAAAAAGGTAAGTTAGCTAAAGAGAAGCGATATGATGAAAGTAGAATAGTAAGGGAGAAGCAAGAGTTAGAACATGAGAGGTTCGAAACAGATGGTAGACTAGCTAAGGCTAAGATAAAGATGGAGATGGAGAACTCAGAGTTTGATCATAAGTTAGCTTTAGAGTTGGGAGCAGCTAAGACAGATAGTAAGGACAGTAAAACTGTAGGGAAAGATGGGTATTCTGGGAAGTTAAAAGGTCCGAAGTTACCACACTTTGATGCTGACAAAGATAAAATGGACAGTTACTTGTTACGGTTTGAACGTTATGCGGAGTTACACGAATGGACCAAAGATAAGTGGGCAGTTCATTTAAGTGCGTTATTGAGAGGCAAGGCCTTAGATGTATTTTCTAGATTACCTAGGGTGGATTCTCTTGACTATGACAAGTTAAAGGATGCTCTTTTAAAGAGATTTGAGTTAACTGAAGAAGGTTTTAGAAAACGGTTTAGAGATTGTTTACCTGAGAAAGGCGAGTCATTTATTCAGTTCATTAGTAGGTCTAGAAATTAGATAGATGGTTAGAATTAGGGAAGGTAGCGCAGACGTATCAAGGCCTCATAGATTTCTTGTTGCGGGACCAGCTATTCAATGTTTGTAGTAGAGATCTGTTCTTATTTCTGAAAGAAAGAAAACTAACTAGTGTAGATGAAATGGCAACACAAGCAGATCAGTTTGCCGAGGCTAGAGGTGGAGCTGATAATTAAATGTAGTGTCGAAAGACAGAACTTTTAGAGATAGGCAAGGGGACGATCATAGTAATAAACAGAAAGTCCAGAGTGGAAACTATAGAGGTGGTGGTAGTTCGATGGGTGCTAGAGGAGGTAGCAATAGTGGTAACAACATAGGTAGACCTTTTATTCGTTGTCGTCACTGTAATGGGAATCATGCTTCACATGAGTGTAGGAAAACGGTGAAAGTATCCGCTGTCGTAGACAATTTTAGTGACAATCGTAGAGTGGGCAACAATGTAGGTAGTCAGAACCAAGGTTTTAACAACCAATGGAATTTCGGTAGAGGTGGTCAAAACCGAGGTAGAGGTAGAGGCATAGGTAGTTATAGTCCGGTTATTAAAACCGAGAGTAGTAGCTGTTGTGTTAGATCGGATAGCGTAATGGCGAAGATCGGAACATGTCTCTTTCCGTATGCATATCTTCCAACGGCAGATGGTAGAGTGAATGGCACGGACGTAATTGTAATGAGGGATACAGGTTGTACAGGTGTGGTAGTTAGACGTAGTTTAGTTACGGATGACCAGTTGGTAGGTAAACAGTCACCGTGTATGTTGTTAAATAAGTCGGTAGAGCACGTGCCAATAGCGGGAATAGATGTAGATACACCTTTCTTTAAAGGGACTACAGAGGCACTATGTATGGACGACCCGATGCATGACTTAACGATAGGGAACATTGAAAATTCAGTACTTCCGGTAGTGTCCGATTTTAGGAGTAGCATAAGTAATGCAGTAGATACTAGAGCGCAGGTTCAGAAGCAAGCTCAGGTTTATAGAAAATTAAAGGTTCCTGTAGCTGTAGGTGACATATCCAACGTGGAGTTTATAGAAGCACAAATTCTAGACGAGTCATTAGGTCCTTGTAAAGTGAAGGCCAAGGATGGTGTAGTGAAGAAGTGTTAAGGTCTCACTAAACAGTTATTTCCCTTGCCAGTCACGGTAGGAACTTTCTGGAGCTTAGAAAAAAATCTGTGTTATTCGGTTCTTGCTTATTTCTTAAAATGTGCAAATATGTTCTCTTTTTTTTTGTTGCAGGTGACAGGAATCGGACAAGTTCATGATTTCATACAGGTTAGGATATGCCTGAATGTTTCTGAGCCCAGATCTGAGAATCTAATACTGGAAATGATATGAAAATGACAGTGAAATGGACAAATTTAAGAGAGTCTCTTCAAACTATTGATATTAAAAAAAAGCAAATTGGTCAACCCCGTGTTTTTTGTTGGATATTTCGTGCAACAGACATCAAGTTCACAAAGAAAATATTTTTAAGAAAATTCATTAAGTTCTACAGTGGTCCAGAGGGGTCCTGCTACATATGCATAGCTATGTAAAAGTAACTGTGTTGTAATACGTGAAGAGTCCGGTAGTTGTAAGTTTGTACATAAGAATAGATTATTGTACAGAGAATTTGAAGATAGTGGTGTAGACAGTTTCACCAATTAGTGGTACCTACCAAGTATAGAACGACAGTGCTTAAAGTAGCTCATGAGTCGATTATGGGAGGTCATTAAGGCGTAAAGAAAACGTCATATAGAGTATTGGAAGAATTGTATTGGCCAGGCTTTAGTGGAGATGTAACTAGGTATTGTAGGTCCTGCGATGTATGCCAAAGGATAGTACCAAAAGGTTGAGTGACCAAAGTACATTTAGGTCAGATGCCACTGATAGATACACCATTTTAGCGGGTAGACGTATACATAGTTGGACCAATTTTTCCAGTGTCTGATAGGAAAAATAGGTATATTTTAACCATGGTTGATTATACAACTAGGTATCCGGAGGCAGTAGCATTGCCCTCAATTGAAACTGAGAGAGTAGATGAGGCATTAGTTGATATGTTCAGTAGGCTAAGTGTACCAGAGAAAATGTTGACTGATTGTGGGTCACAGTTTACGTCAGAACTTATGATTGTCTTTGCGTCAAATCACGATAACACCGTATCACCCTATGTGTAACGGGTTGGTCGAACGATTTAACGGGACGTTAAAGCAAATGTTACGGCGTATGTGTACAGAGAGACCCACAGATTGGGATAAGTATCTCAATGTTTTATTGTTTGCATTAAGAGAGGTTCCACAAGAGAGTTTAAGATTTTCTCCGTTTGAGTTATTGTACGGTAGATCAGTTAGAGGTCCCATGAGGATTCTTAGAGAGATCTGGGCAGGTGAAGAAGATAGTGATGAGGTTAAGACTACATATCAGTATGTTTTAGATCTGAAGGAGAAACTAGAGGAGACTTGTAAGATAGCTCAAAGTCAGTTAGTTAAGGCAAGTACCAAGTACAAACGGTATTATGACCAGAAAGCTAGAGCTAGGAAATTTAAGAATGATGACCAGGTGTTACTGTTACTCCCGACCGACAATAACAAGCTGTTATTACAATGGAAAGGTCCGTTTTACGTTAGAGGGATAGGGAACACTATGGATTATCGTATCGAAATAAACGGAAAGTTAAAAACCTTTCATGCGAATATGCTGAAAGAGTATATCAGTAGAACCGATAATGTGCAACAAGGGGTATTAACTGTTGTTAATGTTGCAGTTATTGAGGATAGTGAGGAAGGCAGTAGTGAGTACACTAGTCCCATGTATTTTCGCACTAGTGTAGGTAAGGAGACAGCAGCCGATGTAGACATATCGGGCATGCTTAGTGTAGAGCAGCAACGAGAGATGGGTAGTTTACTCTCGGAGTTCAGTGATGTCTTGTCCGAAAACCCAGGGCAGACAGATGGAGTGCAACATGATATTGTACTCACATCTGGGGACCAATTAGAATTAAGAGGTATCCCATTCCATTTCACTCCCTATCAATTGTTGATGAGGAGGTGAAAGACATGTTGAAATTGGGTGTCATCGAACCTTCAAGCGCCCCGTTTTCATCCCCAGTCGTAATAATTAAAAAGAAGGATGGGTCAATTCGATTCTGCATCGATTTTAGACAGCTAAATAAACATACCATCTTTGATGCAGAGCCAAATGCCTAATATTGAGGAGGTATTCTCTAAACTTGCGGGATATTCGTATTTCTCCAAGTTAGACCTCAGTAAAGGTTACTGGCAAGTCCCACTTTCAGACCAAGCTAAAGAGATGACCTCTTTCGAAACTTCGCAAGGACTTTTTAAGTTCCAGGTCATGCCCTTCGGTCTCGTAAACGCACCAGCAACCTTCTGTAGGTTGATGAGGAAAGTCTTGAAGGATTTGTCCAACACAGACAGTTTTGTATATGACATCCTGGTGTTTACAACAACATTTGACGACCATATTAAGGCTCTACGTAATCTGTTGGAACGGCTACGCCTGTTTAAACTGACTGCCTGGGTCATGTTGTCGGTAGGGGCCAGAAATTGAAACCCAACCCCGACAAGGTTAAGGCAATTCAGGAAGCACCAAGACCCGAGACAAAGAAACAAGTTGGGTCATTTTTAGGGTTGGCGGGTTTTTACAGGAAGTTCATCCCAAACTGTTCGGCTATAGCTGCACCTTTGACAGACTTGACAAAGAAAGGTTAACCCAATAGTATAACTTGGGGTAAAAGCCAGGAGCGGGCTTTTGTCTCTTTAAAGGGAAGTCTGGTCAAAACCCCAATACTAAAATTACCTGAACTTGACAAGGAGTTTATCCTCAGAACGGATGCATCCGATATAGGGGTGGGTGCAGTCCTACTGCAAGAGCAAGATGGGTGTAGTCTCCTCGTGGCTAACGCAAGTCGGAAACTACTACCCCCGGAATGTAACTACTCTGTTATCGAAAGGGAGTGTCTTGCAGTAGTGTGGGGTGTCAATAAATACCACCGATATGTTTTTGGTAAGGAATTTGTCTTGGAAACTGACCACCAACCGTTAGCTTATATGAACAAAGCAAAGGTAGCTAACAGTAGGTTAATGAGGTGGGCACTGACTCTACAGCCTTACTGGATGAAAATTAAAGCGATCCGAGGAAAGGGCAATATTGGGGCAGATAATTTAATTCGCCGCACATAATGACAGGTTTAACACAATATTATAATAGTGTATTGCAGTGTGTTATACAATAGCAGTGTATGTTACGACAGTGTAGTGTACAATTGTAGAATATTGTTGAAATTTTTATGTTGCTTAGTATGCAACCATGTCTTTTGCTAGGAATAATTGATAGTTTATTAACATGTAAATATAAATTATCATTTTGTTGAATTTTAAAAGTGTAGCACATCTTGGTTGGCGGTTACGACATCCGGTTAACTTTGATGTTTCTCAAACATTAACTTGAGACTAGCATATGATTTTGAAGTTACTTTATTAGATGTAATAATTGTAATTGATCATTAATTGTAAAACAGTATTAATTTGATAACGTTGTATAATAGGTATATTAGTTAACGTTGGCGTATAACTCAGTGATTGTAATACTTGATTGAATTGATAACAGTGGATATTAGGTGCATTAGTTAACAATGAGATGAGTGACTAGTATAAATGTTCGACGCGTATACATAGCGTTGTATAATATGGGCATTAGTTGACATACGAGTCATAACTCAGTGAGTGTAATATACGAGTGATTTGATAACGTTGTATATTACATGTATTAGGGACATTGGTTAGCAGCGACGTACATGGCGTGTACATGGCGTTGTAGAATATGTATACATTGCTACTCATCATTAGTACAGCTTACATATATTTATTAAATAATGATTTGTTTGGGTAATGATAATTATGCAAGACTGTTATGTTTATCAACATCTAAAACGTATGTATAATAATTTATTACAGCCTAAGCCATCCAGGGTTGGATATAAGCCATCCAGGTTTGGATATAAGTCTTCCGTAGTGGAGCTAACCTTCCACGCATAACGTTAAGAGCGGTGGAGATGGTCCCCGTACCTGCGCAGCATGGCCAGGTGCTAGTTGCGACAACTCCCGGGACACGAGGTGGGCCCGTTATCAGTCCTCACTGGAGGAACATCATCCACAACCTCAGTGGAGGTTAATCATCATACATATCGCGTCATCAACCCTTATAGAAGGCATTTGATGACAATCACTCATTGGATTCGCGCATCATCATCTTCATGAGCTCTCGCGCATCACAATTATCGCGCTAGATCATAGATCAACATTGTTATAACTTTAACAGCACTTTAGTGTCGTATATAATCAGTCGACAATTTCAGTATTCGTTACAATACTAAGAACGTCTTAACGTTCATGAGAACATTCTTTTCATATTTGATCTGTGTATTCGCTTGTTTTTTTTAGATAATTGTATATATATTTATCATATTTTAAAAGTTGCATTAAACTTATGTAAATGCATTCACCGTCATTGATTCTTTCCTGAGTTAGCCCCAACCACTAGGGTCATCTTGCGACAGATATTCAGAATATATCTACTGTTTATTATGTAAGCTAATCATTATTCTAGAACATATACTAAAAGTTTGCCAAAAAAAAAAAATATCTAAATTTAATTACTGCTGTTTTCTATACCATTACTTGCTAATTATCATACCTAGGAAGGAGAAGAACATCATTCTAATCTTATTTTCTTTTATTGTGTACAAATAGTATGTAGTCAAGGCATGTGAAATAAAAAATGTTTAATTGACATTGCCAAAAAAGTGCAGGCCGGGCGATTTCCGAGCATGGCACACACTCACGAAATATGCCATGAATAATATTGAACCTTAATGAAAAAGGTACGGATATAACGTTGTATATTACATGTATTAGGGACATTGGTTAGCAGCGACGTACATGGCGTGTACATGGCGTTGTAGAATATGTATACATTGCTACTCATCATTAGTACAGCTTACATATATTTATTAAATAATGATTTGTTTGGGTAATGATAATTATGCAAGACTGTTATGTTTATCAACATCTAAAACGTATGTATAATAATTTATTACAGCCTAAGCCATCCAGGGTTGGATATAAGCCATCCAGGTTTGGATATAAGTCTTCCGGAGTGGAGCTAACCTTCCACGCATAACGTTAAGAGCGGTGGAGATGGTCCCCGTACCTGCGCAGCATGGCCAGGTGCTAGTTGCGACAACTCCCGGGACACGAGGTGGGCCCGTTATCAGTCCTCACTGGAGGAACATCATCCACAACCTCAGTGGAGGTTAATCATCATACATATCGCGTCATCAACCCTTATAGAAGGCATTTGATGACAATCACTCATTGGATTCGCGCATCATCATCTTCATGAGCTCTCGCGCATCACAATTATCGCGCTAGATCATAGATCAACATTGTTATAACTTTAACAGCACTTTAGTGTCGTATATAATCAGTCGACAATTTCAGTATTCGTTACAATACTAAGAACGTCTTAACGTTCATGAGAACATTCTTTTCATATTTGATCTGTGTATTCGCTTGTTTTTTTTAGATAATTGTATATATATTTATCATATTTTAAAAGTTGCATTAAACTTATGTTAATGCATTCACCGTCATTGATTCTTTCCTGAGTTAGCCCCAACCACTAGGGTCATCTTGCGACAGATATTCAGAATATATCTACTGTTTATTATGTAAGCTAATCATTATTCTAGAACATATACTAAAAGTTTGCCAAAAAAAAATAATATCTAAATTTAATTACTGCTGTTTTCTATACCATTACTTGCTAATTATCATACCTAGGAAAGAGAAGAACATCATTCTAATCTTATTTTCTTTTATTGTGTACAAATAGTATGTAGTCAAGGCATGTGAAATAAAACATGTTTAATTGACATTGCCAAAAAAGTGCAGGCCGGGCGATTTCCGAGCATGGCACACACTCACGAAATATGCCATGAATAATATTGAACCTTAATGAAAAAGTTAAAACAACGGACAATACGAATCAAATCTCCTCTTCAGATTTTCTGCGGACATAAAGCTTAGATATTTTAATTTTTATGCGGACAAAAGCATCGCACGGACAGGGTAACAGCGCTTAGGGTAACAAATCCCCTAAAGGTAATAACCGCCGCTAAAGGTAAGAATTCTAACGCTAAAGGTTACAATCTCCGCTAAAGGTAACTATCACCTCTCCCGCTAAAGGTTATAACGCTAAAGGTAACAACATTTCATGTTAACGATAAAGGTAACAGGTGTGTACCCTGAAGTAGTTATTGAGGCATTGATTCGCGTTCAACCGGTGCAACCAGCCTCGGTGTTGTGAGAGAGTATGGTGGTCTCTCACACGGAGACGTGTATTTTCTTCAGGTTCTAATCCCATGGGGAGCTCGACTTGTCAAATGAGAAAATGTCGATTCTTATAGATGGCGGGAGATATAAAATACTGGCTCTTGAACTATGGGATGGTCTGCCTCAACCACGAAATAAATCGACAGTCCGGTATGGCCTAGCATGTGCTTAAAGGACGTAAAACACCTTTTAAACCATATATTTTAATTCAGTAAGTATTCATTGGTCTCAACAATTAGGAATAATGTCAGACAATTTATTTTGAACTCTGTGAGAAAAACACGTTTGGGATAATATATAATCTGATCTGGTTTATTTTACAATAATCCAACATCACGTTGATTGATTTCTAAATGTAGGGTCTATATCTCTGTATTGGGTTTCAAACACGTTTTATCTGATAAGTCACGTACGATGTCTTTCCATGATGTTGAAAACATTGAATATCGAATAATCCAACATCACGATGATTGATTTTTAAATGTAGGGTCTATATCTCCGAATAGGGTTTCAAAAAAAGTTATCTGATAACTCACGAACGTTGTCTTTCCATGATGTAGAAAACACAGAGTTTATTAAATCGTATGATAAAATCAGCAAATTGAATTGAAATAAAGCTCTGTCAGAGATATTACACTAAACTTTATTTATTCGACATTATTTGAACGGCCACTAATTTATTTTACATGGAATACCTAGAACTGTGCTCAAGGGATAACTTACGCCCAAAACCTTTAAACCTGACTTATTGAACACCCCGAATTCCTTAAAGCGGCAACGTCACGGAATATTAGTCCAATATAAATGCAATGAAGACGGTACTTCCCTTGGTATGAGCCAAAAACAAACTGGCCTGATTTAAACCGCGAACCTCGCTTTATTCAAATATGGAATCTGGTCATTTAGTCCATCGATTAACCATTAGTACAGACTTACTCGTCTGAAATTCCTGTCAACCATGGTCCAGCTGGTTGCTTTAACTCACATGTTGGAAGTCGTTGGCTCGATACCCGACCGGGTTGCACCGAATACTTAACTAGTAGCTCTATTTCTTGACATTTATGATCAGAGTTATGCTAAGACTGGTGGGCCTGTTGTCAGTTTAATGTGACTAGATGTGATGGCATGTGTCTACGGCGTGATCCACTTCCATATATATGCACACTGCATGTACTTAGCGACTAAGGCTCGAATACGCTATTGAGTGCATGCTCTCCCGGGAATAAAAACAAACAGGATGCAACTTATGTGTTTTGACTTCATTTACAGGACGTTCGTTTAAAGATTTATAGATGCATTTTCAATACGATATATTTATATCCAAAAACATAAAAACACACACAAAAACAACAACGGCATAACGAATACATACCAATTCCTCCATCACCTACCCAATACCCACCACCAATTCATCGTTCTACAAATAATCAGGCACGTGCCTACAGTGCCTAAATCTAGTTTGTTTTAGCGTGCGTACATTCCTCGATACCCGGGATAAAGTAGTTACCTAAATATGCTTGCCGAATTTTAGGAGGAGGTGTGCCGAATCCACCGGAGATCAAAATTCGCAAAACGACTAAAATATTCGGAATATGCCCTAGATTTCCCTAAATGCCGTATAGAAGATAAAAGATCTCCGGATTTATGCCGCCCGACGCCGCTGCTCAAAATGTCACGTCCCCACTAAACTAAAATCCTCGTTCCGGTATCGACATTCTCGTTTTTCTAATGTTCCCCTCCGTCTTTCTTAGTATGGCGATGCGTGCGGGAAAGGGGAACTTATTTCGTTAATCATTGCGAAAGTTAATTTGATTCTTTCTTAACTCCCCGTTGATTTGACTGCAAATGGCAAACGGCGACCATTTGTAACGATAGAAATTTCAGGCAACATGTATTTTTGTTTTCTACACTTTATTTTGTTCTATATAGAAATTAATATTGAATGTTATTAAATGTTCAAAAATGTAATTGAATTGAATTTGCTTTTAAGACACATGAAAGTGTATATGTCGCCTAACAAGAATGAATATGCCAGGCTGATCCTCCATTTACATCAAGATAACATATGGAGAATGGGCCTAGAACCTTCTTACGTGCAGAACTGCAGAGTTGCTGCAAATTCTATAGTAGACACTCCGGCGGAGGCACGTTTCCACGGGTTTCTACCCCGGCAACCACACGGGGCATAATGATGAAGATCTATCCAATTTGTTTATTCGTTACGCCTTGAGCATGGTGGCCTATATCATTTGGAACATTAAACCCTTCGAATGTATTTATATTTTAATATTGAATGATATTAGCTTACATAGAAAAGCAAATATCAGCAGTTCATACTTAAGCAAGTGTTCCTTATGATTACATCTTATAATTGAGAGGTCTTATTTTTTACGAATGATCAATGCTGCCGTGTCAGTGTCATAGGAAGGTTATAGTTACTGGGGAGGCAAGTGGGGCCCAAATGAACATTTCCAACTTTTGATAAGGTTCTTTTTCCCCTTCTTTTTGCTTATCACATATTTTAATGAACACAATAGCTACTTTTCTTTGACAATGGATTAGTATTTTGCCATGCCGCCCACAAGCACTTGCGCTGAGTCAAAATATAAATTGGCAAAATATGTGGCGGCAGTGGGGGGAAAACATAAACTAGCCCCACACCTGTTAGATTATTGAGATGTGAATGCCTGCCTCTCCCCAACCCTTGCCTACTATTCATTAATATGTTCACAGTATGATCGAAACAATGGCTAGACAATTTACATCAATACCTGACAAGTATTAGTGCTGGCGGATTCAGAAGGGGCGGAGCGGGGAATGGGGTCTGAGGAATTTTCTGTTTCTCTGCCAACTGTTTTCTTCAACTATTTGTTTCAGCGTTGAAACCCAATCCACACCCGGCACCCACCCCCACACCCCCACCCCATCCCACTCACACTACAAATACATGTACTCAAATAAATCCAGACCAGACTCTATTGTGTCTATATCTTCAGAATATTGGTTAAATGGCAGAGGGAATATAAACCTTAGAACTACACACACATAAACACATAAACTCAAATTTCGTATTTACCCTGGCTTTTATTTAAGAAATAATAAATACGTACCTGTCTTTTATCGGTGAATAAAATACAGTTAGAAGTTCGAATGCGTAGTAATTAAATCACGAGTGCTTTAGCACGAGAGATTTAATTACTCGCATTCGAACGCCCCCTGTATTCAAAGTTCTGCGCTGTACAACATGTTCTAGTACGCTACCAAGTGACGTCATGTAACGTGTTTGTTTTTGTTTATGAATGACTTCGCAGGATGTGTTAGAATGTGCTTTAACCAACAGCACAATGTGCTTTAACCAACAGCACAAAGGTTAGACTCATGTCTAACGATTGCGGAGTACACTCTTTAAATACACTTTCGTTCCATTATGTTACGTTGATAACTGCTCATCAGCTTTGCTTTTACACAATAAAGACAAATCAATGACAATCAATATTACAGTTTACATTGACTAGAATATAATTGTATATATAAAGAATATTGAATCAGGTAGCACAGTAACTAGCAGAACCTGCTTACTCAATTGCCATTGGAATTGAAGCTTTTGAAAAAACGTTATTCGTTTTAGCGTAGATAGTTGTTACCACCCTTAGCGTAGATAGTTGTTACCACCCTTAGCGTAGACAGTTGTTACCACCCTTAGCGTAGATAGTTGTTATCCTTAGCGTAGATAGTTGTTACCACCCTTAGCGTAGATAGTTGTTACCCTTAGCGTAGATAGTTGTTACCACCTTTAGCGTAGATAGTTGTTACCACCCTTAGCGTAGATAGTTGTTACTCTTAGCGTATATAGTTGTTACTACCCTTAGCGTAGATAGTTGTTACCACCCTTAGCGTAGATAGTTGTTACCCTTAGCGTAGATAGTTGTTACCATCCTTAGCGTAGATAGTTGTTACCACCCTTAGCGTCTTTTGTTGTTACCCTTAGCGTAGATAGTTGTTACCACCCTTAGCGTAGATAGTTGTTACCACCCTTAGCGTAGGTAGTTGTTACCCTTAGCGTAGATAGTTGTTACCAGCCGTAGCGTAGATAGTTGTTACCACCCTTAGCGTAGATAGTTGTTACCCTTAGCGTAGATAGTTGTTACCACCCTTAGCGTAGATAGTTGTTACCCTTTAGCGTAGATAGTTGTTACCACCCTTAGCGTAGATAGTTGTTACCACCCTTAGCGTAGATAGTTGTTACCCTTAGCGTAGATAGTTGTTACCACCCTTAGCGTAGATAGTTGTTACCCTTAGCGTAGATAGTTGTTACCACCCTTAGCGTAGATAGTTGTTACCCTTAGCGTAGATAGTTGTTACCACCCTTAGGGTAGATAGTTGTTACCCTTAGCGTAGATAGTTGTTACCGCGTAGATAGTTGTTACCCTTAGCCTAGATAGTTGTTACCCTTAGCGTAGATAGTTGTTGCCACCCTTAGCGTAGATAGTTGTTACCCTTAGCGTTGAGATGCAAAGTTGTTACCTTTAGCGTTGAGATGCAAAGTTGTTACCTTTAGCGTTAAGATGCAAAGTTGTTACCTTTAGCGTTAAGATGCAAAGTTATTACATTTAGCGTTAAGATGCAAAGTTGTTACCTTTAGCGTTAGGGTTGATACCTTTAGCGGAAGAGATGATTGTTACCTTTAACGGAGGTTGTTAACTTTAGCGATATAATTGTTATCTTTAGCGGAAGTTGTTACATTTAGCGTTGTAACACAAGGCATATGCTAGAATACTCGGCATATGTCGCTGTATAAATCATTCATATGAATTCATATGATGCTTTAATGCTCTCATAAATACTTTTTTTGTAATCGAAGTAAATGTTATTATTGTATACTCCATACATTTATATTTATGATGTAGCAACACTAAACCGCCGAGTCGTCGTCTTTTTCCAGACCAACTATTTACATAAATAATAATTACACCGAATGTAACGTTTGGCTTTATTTAATGCACATGCATTTTGTATGAAACTGAAGAACGTTATGCGACTGTTTTACTTTATTCGGACTGACACAATTCACTCTCGCCTACAGTTTCTTTAACTTTGCACTTGAATTAAAAAATCAAACAAAAAAAAACACCTTAAATATCGTTCAATCGATCGTCTACACGCGATCTGCCATGCATGTAAGCGATCTGTCATCTTGGTTGTGGTTTGTTTGATGTGCATTATATCTGGATTGTAGTCTTCTTGTTATCGGAGCTATTTTAATCCGGTGTTATCAAACTTAAAAACAAATGAAAGAATATTTGTACCGGTATTTCAAATCAACTAAAAAACTTTAAACACCTGCAATATTAACATAAGAAACAGTAAAACAGAAGTACAATCTGATTACATCAGTAAAGGAATGTCAGTATGAAGTGCACCCCACGTAATTACCAATTTGGTAATTTATTAAACGAAAAGCTTGTGATGTCTGTTTAAAGCCATTATTTATCCAGCAGGGTTATTGAGATTACGAGGTCCTCGAACGAAGACCCATTTGACAAATACGACATTTACGATAACAGTTACAAAAACATGTGAGGCCATATAATTAAATGCATGATGTCAAACCGTGTTTGGTAAACATCTTGGGAATAAGAAACATCATAAGTTTAAAGATTAAATAAGAGACGCGGCGGACACCGGGTGATTTTGACAGTAGTTAATAATTGGTACATGTTCTACTGGAGAATACTTATTATTAGTTAAAGTCAAAATAATCTTACTTCACCCGATTTACCAATAAGTCATTGAATGGATTACAATTTCGTTACTTCGTTCGACAAAATACTGAATTGTAGAAAATATGTGTTTGTAATGCTTTTTGGCGGCCTATACATCCATAATATACACAGACCAAAATGTTCGACTACCTACCAGGTTGATGGGCGGCCCAAACATCCTTACTATACACATATCAAAATGTTCCACTACCTAGCAGTATGAGTGTCATCCCCCATCCGTACTATACACAGACCAATATGTTCCAGTACCTACCAGTATGATAGGCATCCCCATCTGTTCTATTCAAAGATAAAAATGTTCATCTACCTAGCAGTGTGATTGGCGGGTCATACATCCATTCTATACACATACCAATATGTTCCAGTACTTACCAGTTCGATATGCGGCCCATACATCCTTACTATACACAAAACAATACGTTCCACTCCCTAACATTGTGATGGGCGGCCAAAAATCCGTACTATACACAGTAAAATATGTTAAAGTGCCTAATAGTTTGTTAGGCGGCCCATACATCCGTATTATACACATACAACTATGTTCCACTACCTACCAGTTTTATGGGTGGCCCATACATCCGTAATACACACAGACCAATATGTTTCAGTACCCACCGGTGTGATGGACGGCCCATACATCCGTACTATACACAGACCAATGTTCCACAACCTAGCGGTGTAATGGGCGGTCCATACATCCGTACTATACACAGACCAATATGCTACTCTACCTATGAGTTTGATGAGCGGCCAATACATACGTACTATACACAGACCAATATGTTCCACTATTACCAGTGTGATAGGGGCCCATAGATTCATACTATACACAGACCAATATTTTCCACTACCTACCGGTGAAATGAACGGCTTTTACATACGTACTATACAGTATACACAGACCAATATATTCCATTACCTACCAGCGTATGGGGCGGCTCATACATCCGTACTATACGCAAACCAATTAAGTTCCACCCCCTAATAATCAATCGCTAAAAGCCACTTAGTCGACATCAATAAGTAGCTAGCCTACAAGCCTGTTAATGCTCGTACTGCAATCAACTTGCCATTTACTGATGTCGACTTATAAAACAATATAATAGCTACAAGTTAGTTACTGGGCTAAAGATAGAAATTTACGTCATACCCGTTGTAGTAAAAATGGCGGTGCAAGAACGAAACACTGTAAGTATCCAGAAAAAAATATATTTGACATCTCATCTCTTGTTAATTGAATACGAACAAACCTCACCTTAATACGACGTTTTTCTCGGACAGTTTTTCTCCTCTGCCCTTTTGCCGTGCCAGGAAGGCAATGTATTTAAATGAACACGAATGTATTCATACTTTGATGTCGATGACAAGTGGCTGGCTATCGAAGCGTGACCCCAATAATAAATTGTTTACATGACATATACTCTTTTAAAAAAGGTTTTGGACCAGGGCAGTGTCCGAATTAGTACAATGATCGCTGAACCATGACATTCGACCATAAACATTATTATCTCAGTTGGTAATCGACAATAGATCAACAATCAACAATAATTATCGTTTACAATGAAAGTTTGCAAAAAAAAAAAATTCTTTGTATTGGTTACTCGAATGTCTGTAACTGTTACTTTTTATGGACTTTGCAACATTTTTTACAGACCCATTGTGTGTTCGCGATATTTTTTTAAAATCAAATCTTGTTTGAAATTTAATGTTTCTGGTACCAAATTAACCTGGTAGGGTAGACCTTGGTTACTAAAAAAGATACTTAAATTCTGTCCACTAGTTTTATTTTGATATGACCTTATATACCCTTGTCCAAAACCGTTTTTACCGAGTATATATATTTCGTTATAACGTCTTAATATAAGGTACTTGTGGAATATTTTCCTCGACATTTGCTGTTTTATATGGATATAACGTCAACATTTTAGTTGTAAAAAATGGAAGCTTTAATGTACCTCCCAGATGATGTGATCATTCTATAATATATGTCGCTTTAACGTAATATATAGTGTTAAGACATTTTAAGATAACGACTTGGTCGCTGTATATATTCTTATGTGTGTTTAGATAATGAAAACAATATTCATTGACAATGATCATTATGGTGTAATAACAAAAGGACGTATCGATATAGATTAAAATGGCACGATAATATACACATGTAGTTGTTGACACGTACATGTCGACATATATCTGTTTTACGGAAGATGTAATTAATTGAATGACCATAACCGTTTTTGTCTCGCCCACTATAGTGGGTAGCGAGACATAGCAGTCACTCGATTTTTTATGAAACTTTATGAAATGCTTTTTTGGGTACATCATCACGCCAAAACTACCAAGGTCTAGGTCAAATTTTGCGCTATTTTCCCAAACCTTAGCCTTGGTTAGGTAATTTAACCTTGATAAGGGAACTTAATCTCAGTTAACTGTATACATGTGATTGCCTCATTTTCTTTATTTGATACTTGGTCCTATGTATTGTTGGCATTGGTGGACATCACTGAACGACACAAATTACCAAGGTCAAGGTCATATTTTGCTTATTGTCCCCAAATTTAACCTTGGTTAGGTAACTTAACCTCGGTTAACTTTATGTGATTGCCTCACTTTACGTCTTTGATACTTTGTCATATGCATTGTTGGCACTGGTGGACATCGCTGAACGACAAAAAAATGCCAAGGTCAAGGTCATGTTTTGCGTCATCAGTTTTGTTCGGTAAGTTAACCTCAGTTAACTTTATTTTTTTTTAACTTTAATTTCTTTGTTTTATACTTGGTCATATGTATTGTTGGCATTGGTGGACATCACTGAACGACAAAAAAATACCAAGGTCAAGGTCATATTTTGCATTATTTTCCCCAAACTTAATCTTGGTTAGGTAACTTAACCTTGGTTAGGTAACTTAACCTCAGTTAACTTTATGTGATTGTCTCACTTCATGTCTTTGATACTTGGTCAAATGTATTGTTGGCATAGGGAAAACCTTTAAACATGTTCTTCTCTAAAAACTCAAGGCACATAGCTTTCATATATAACCTGTAGTATCAGCTTATCTTTCGCTACCAAGCTTGTTCATATGATGACCCTGGGGTCAAATTCGGCCCAGGAGTCACGGATTTACATAATGTTGTATTGGAAAATCTTAAACAAATCTTCTTCTTTGAAACTACATGAGCTAGAGTTTAATATTAAGCATTTACCCTTAGTCTTCTACCAAGTTTTAAATGGCGACCCTGACGTTAAATTTGACCACGCCCCAGCGATCACTTGTTTTACATAGACTTATACATATACAAAATTAAAACTTCTTCTCCACTGTGACACAAGGTATAGAGTTCTCATATATTGCATGTAGTATAAGAGGTACAGCTAGAGGTCTAATATTGTGCATGTACCATAAGCTTATGATTCTCTATCAAGTTTGTTCAAATCGTGACCATGGGGTCAACTTTGGCACTACCGCAGAGGTCACATGTTTTACACAAACTTGTATAGGGAAACACTTTAAACGAGTTAACTTTCTTCTCTGAAACCACAGCTATACACTTACTGAGCATAAACAGATGGATACATCCATCCAACAAGTATCGGCCCAAGGTCCGTCCCCACTAGGGTCATGTAGCACATTGGTCTTAACTTGGAAACCGTTGAGCTCCCCACCATATAACCATATATATGTTTTACGCAATGAGAGAATATGGACGATTCCGGAACTGCTCTGCGCAAAGTAAAAAATCTTAAAATGCCCAACGATTCCGGAACTGTGCAGGACTATTCCGGAATTGCGCAAGGGATTAATCGATATAAAATATGCACCAAGTGTCGGCGCAATTTGAGAATGTTTTGCGCAAAGTACGAATTTGTGTTGGGATTTGAAAAGGAATATAGTGTTTTGAAACCTATTTATTTCTACTTACATATGCTTAATTGTTTCATCCATCTGTTATAAAGATAAAATGCATAAAAAAATAATCATAGTTTGGTTTGGTAAATAATTAACATCAACTTAATTATTGAGAAAACAAGCAGAAGCCCTCAAACAATAAAGCGCGGATTTATATTACTGAAATAAGGAGATATATTATGGTTAAGAAAATATAAACAAGCAAAGCACAGTGGTGCAAACGCCAGATTGCGAATTCACCAATTTAACTGAACGTGTGTGCCAAGTTTCAAAGCTTTCTGGCAATTCGTTTTTGAGGAATGAGGAAAAAAACAACTTTAATCGAAAACGTTTACCAAAACTTCAAAACGCGTAGACAGACATACAGACGGACGGACGGACAGAAGATAGACGAAAATCGCTAAACCATAAGTCTGGATTTGCTACGCAATCCGGCTAAAAATAAAAACAAAACGCGACACAGACAATAATATTTCTAATAACGGGTCAAATTGGGCATTCCATATATATTTTAGAGATTTTCCTATGATGTCTATACACACATGGGACCCTTGTTTGTTGCCATATACCTTCGTATATACTGGCATATACAAAAGAAGTCAAATATTGAACATCTGTCAAATAACAAACACGCCAATTGCTCAATAAATGCGTCAGGTGTTAAAGCTATATCTACTACTACTAATTGCATTTGCCTGTTTCAATCATATTTATTAAAGCATTATACTGATAAGGTATACACATATATTAAATGTCAAATTGTCTTATTATTCAGAACATCTGTCGTCTGCCAAATGTACTAAAACAATCATTTACACTGACCGTTTGAGAACAAATTACCAGTTTATGTTATTGCTATTAATGACATTTGAATATTTGAATGATACTTAATAAATAGTGGATATTAATATACATTCTATAGATAATGAGGAGATAAAAAAAAGAGTATGATAATGGACCTGAGGAAACGGCCAAGCACGACACATACGAAATATTGCAGTCTCGGTTTGATTGAGACTGTTCATGAGTGGTAGTGAAATATGCTAGCTACCGCTCACGCCCTCTAGCCCCGGGTTGAGCAGAACTCAATATTAATAAAATCAACAGCACAAAATTTTAACCATACCGAAGATGGCATGCATATGGCGGTGGACATGGAGTTAGCCTTCCTTAATGTATTCCCTATGTCGTACGGCGTATGGTCCCAGTATCTAATAAAATGAAATGCCCCGAAGAGCGAAATAAACATAATGGAATTTAGTTGGGAGCAGCGGTTACGAAGCCTGCGTATAAAAAGCAGACAACATATCCTATGAGTGGTTAAACAATACCCAGAGCCTTTGATCGGCCGGAGTAGTGGAACCACCGAATCAAAAATTAAGTAAGAAAACAAAAGAAATTGAAAATGTACCACCGATAACTAATTATAAGTATCGAGCTCAGCGATCTCCAAAGATCGAATGAATAACAGTACTGATTGCAAGCGCGGGGAGACGTTCTACTGCCGCCACACTGCACACACGTTGCATCACTCGTATACTTGCAATTTAAACATACGTTATTGCTTTTATTTTACATACAAGCAAAATGTTTGAGCCACAAGTTCTTCCAGCATTATTAACGAAGGCCCTTGCCGTCAGTATTACAATTAACCACTAGAACCAAAATATCCTTAATGTGTGCTAATTCCTACTGTGCGCACGGACAATTCCGAAATTGAACCGCGCATTTTGAGAATTCCGATAAATCGCGCGTTTTAAAAATTCTTAATTTGTGCAGAGTAATTTTGAATTGGCCATCTTCTCATTTTGAGCATAACATATACACTCACTGGGCATGAACAGACGGATACAACCACCACAGCAGCATTGCCCCCGGCGTCCATCCCCACCCCTTCTGACATAGTACACACCCCTTGGGACATAGTATATGTTGCATAACGTGGAGACCATTGAGATCCCCACCATAAACACCTTAAAGACACATTTCTAGCTTATTGTATTTTGGGGGTAGTGGGGGGAGGGAGGGGGGGGGGGAGAGAATTTCTATAGGTAACTGTAAATCGCTGTTAGAAATACATTTGCACAAGGAAATTGAGATTATTAGTTTTTTTGTCAAAGGATGAGGCCCGTCTCATAAAGAGTGTATAATAATGTAGTAAAAAGTATAACCGTTTTGCATTTTATGTGCACTTGTATATATGTTAAAACAACTATGTATAGATGGATTTTCTTAAAAGACCCGTGTTAACAACTAATAGTTTTTGTATTTTTCGCGCAATATACTCTATTATCAGTTACTTCTCTGCCATGTTTTAGTAAATTTCAAAAGCAAGAAACTCATCGGGACTTCAAAATTCAAATATCGTTTTCACCTGTCAGTGTTTTTAATCACCTGAGCCGAAGACTAAATGTGATGTTTTGGAACCACTCTTTGTCCGTCGTCCGTCCGTTGTCTGTCCGTCGTCGTCGTTATCTTTTGCTTTGACGACTTTTTCTCAGAAACCGCTTGTCGGAATTCAACCAAATCTTAGAAGAATTCATTAAACTGGGTTTTATAGTTGCACCAACAGCTAAGGTCATTTGGCGACATTCCAGCTTTTTATTGGTGGAGGAAGACCCCAGGGGCAAACTCGGGCATTTTTTCGTGCACGGGCGCGCACCTGAGTAGAACCACCGAGGTTCCGCAAGCAAGCTGGATAGCTTGATACTCACATACTAATCAGTCTTGGCCCCATGGGGAATCGAACCCACAGTGGTGAGGGACATGGGATTTCAAGTCTGAGACAACTGGACCACGGACGACCCCAACTTTATGTGAAGCATCATTATATGTTAGTTCGAATGGTACAATTGAGGTCATAAATGCCCCCGCAATGGGGCTTATCAGTTTCATTTAACAAATCTTAATTAATCTTCTGCAAAGATACAAGATATAGAGCTGTGATATTTTGCATGAAACATTGTCTTATGGTCCTCTAACTAGTTTGTTCTAATGGTGATCCTGAGGTCAAATTTGGACCCGCCCCACTGTCCTAATCGTTCACACAAACTTTAATCAAGCATACTTTTTGAGTTGTGCTCCGGACAAAAAGTGTGACGCACGGACGCACACACGGACGGACGGAAAAAGCGGCGACTTTATGCTCCCCATAATAAACAATCTAGTGTTTTTAGTTACAATATATTTTATATCAAAAACTAAGGTAATAGTAAATGAAAAGAAAAGAACTGTGATGGGGCCCCAATATATTGTCTCTGTGGTAATCAGTCGAGAAGTAAGCAGTTAAAAAGCATGCTATCCATGATTTTTCAAAGACTACATTCAGTTGGGAAATGTGTCTTTAACGAGGGTGCAGTAATTTGTTATATTGCACCAACGACTGCGTGAAATCATTCTGTTATGAATTATTAGCCTTTTAAAACAGTTTTCATCTTTGCAAAGATAATCAGGTGAGCTATTCAGTGCCAATTTGGTCCTCTTGTTTCATATTCCACATGCTTGTAGATGGGCCGTGAATCCAACTATGGCTGTGCTTGCATATTTTGTTGCTACAGAAGTGAGTATGTTAGCATATGTATCTTGTCCAGATAAGAATGTGTGACGCAATATTTCAGTCAACTTAACGTGATCTCAACATAATTTAAATCGTCATGCCACATTTTATGTCATCAAGTCGCTGTGTGGATGTTGTGCAAACAATATATTCAACTTATGCGGCTTTTTATTATGTCGTCCTGTCTCGAAATATTGTAGTATATCAATATAGAATATGTCAACATAGGATTATATATCGTGACATGTCGTTCTATTTATGGTCATAAACATCACATCATCTGAGGGGTACATTAAAGCTTCCATAATTATGTGATATAAATATGTCGATTTAAAATCTAAAAAATGATAAAACATTTCGAGTTAACGTCATGTTTTTATTGAATAAAATTTACACGGAAATGATTAGCCTCGGTCGTCGGATTTCTTTGCTACGCTATGTTACGTGTATTATAGTCTCGGACAGTTTGTTTGTTTGTGTGTTTGTTTGTTTGTATGGTGTTTTACTTCATTTTCAACACATAAAATGACGGTCGATTTTTTAAAAGTTGAGGCAGACCATCCACTTTTCCTGGGTAGAACCTGTAGAACCTTCCGCCATCCGTAAGAATCGACACTTCCTAACATGCAAGTCGAGCTCCCAGTGGGATTCGAACCCGCAGCGGTGAGAGGCGAAACGGTTTACGACGCAACGTCGTTAATCCATCGGCCACAGGGACGCTAATCTCGGACAGCCAAAATCGTATGATGTATATGTCGTATATGTCTTACTTGCAGCTATCGGTCTGGGTAGATTAGGTCGGTTAAAGAGCCCACTAGCGATTAGCCGACTGTATTCGCATAATGGTATGTTGTAAATAAAGCTAGAAAAGGATACTGGTTATATAACTCGAGACATCCAGTTCAAACACTTCAAGATTGCCATGCGTCCCTTTAATTCATTATTTGACGTAGCAACATCAACAAAAGCATCGTATAGCAGTGCATATACTCCAATTGTAACACTGGTGTAGACCTATTACTTTGAAAGTTATTAGACTCAATTGCTTGTAAAATGCAAGGTTACGTTCCTTGTTAAACCTTTTAAAGGGAAATAATTAACAAAATTATGAATCAGAGAGTTATGGGCATCAGTGAAGATGACTGTGTATTTTGTACAGTTTTATTGCTGTAGACTTTATACTTTGAAAGTTATTAGAAATATAAAAAAATCGGACAGGGAAAGTAGCATTCAAGGAGGACAGTCAGCGACAAAACACAGAAACAAACACGCAAACAGACAAACAATAAGGCAAAAGCAATAATAAATGCAAACGACATCACAAACACAAAGGGTTGACAATAGGGCTACCGCCTTGGAACGGTCAGTGGCAAAGTAGATCACTGGGGTTTAAACCGGTTCTAGGGTGCACCAATCCTCACATTTACCTTACTGTAATCCCATTTAAACAGGACAGTGTAAATAAAGAAATCCCCGCTATGATATAATCTCTAACCAACAAGGCAGCATCAATAGGTAATATAAGTAAAACACAAATATGCTCGTGTAAATATAATACAAAAAAAAACAATAGCCTAGAAAACCACAATGAAGGTACTCATTGACTTGGAAGAAGCTAGAGCAGTAAGAGAATAAACCATTAGGCACGACAAGACAGATCATGGACAAACATCAAACACCACCGTCCCAATGGGCTTTAGGTAGGCGTCATCATAGGGTCCACAGCCTGTCCGGTCATCGTACAATTAAAGAGGAAAGCATTGTGGCGAACTGTAAAAGGGTCCAAGCATGCAGTACGTTGCAAAATGATAGGGTCATAACCTCTTTTGATAAACTTTAAGTTTAACAAAGATAGTATGAAAGTGATCATGACCAAGAATCTTACAAAGTTTATAAATCACATCACCATAGAAGTCAGGTTGTCATAGTCATTGTCGCAGAAGAGTCCTTAAATTACTTTTATATTTGGAAAGAAGATCAGGGTTACGATAATAAAATTTTGCAAATGTTTTACGAAGTTTATGGTAACCCTGATTAAGTTATTTTTAGTTATACAAAGATTACGAATATTAAAGTCCTCAACACGAGTACAAGCTCTAGAAAAACGAATAAGTTGAGACTCATACACCCCATAATAAGTTGTTCGGGGAACATCCCCATCCAAGTGGGGATAATTAACAATGTCAAAATTAAAATCATCTCTCTTGTAATAGATTTTGCTAATTATTTTACCATTTTCAATCGAGAGATCTAAATCAAGAAAAGAAGCGTTATTATCAGATATATTAGCTTTGTTAAGCTGAAGTTCTTTAGGATAAATATAATTAACCATAGTTGGAAAGAAAGGGTTGTCAATGTTCAATATGTCATCCAGATACCGAGAGGTGTCATTAAAGGCTTCAATAACATCTGCCTGGGTATCTGGTGAAAGACACAACATGAAATCCCTTTCATAGCAAAATAAGAACAAATCTGCGACAAGTGGTGCACAGTTCGTACCCATAGGGACCAACAATTTGTCTATAAACGGTGGTTCCATACCTGACGAAAATATTATCTAATATGAAGATGAGTGCTTCATAAACTTCATAGCAAGTCCACATAGTATAATTGTCTAAACTACCGTTAGTAAAAAACGCTTTTATATTATTACATGCCAAAAATGTAGTATTTTCTCTAGCGAATGTTTTTTGAATAAGAGAAATTAGCTTGTCTTTAATAAGGTGATGTGATAAGGTTGTATATAGTGTAGAGAAGTCATAAGTGCTTATTGATGAAACTTGACCTTTATTGAAAATTTTATAAAGAACGTCTCCTGAATTTTGTATAGACCAAAATAAATTAATCCCATAGTTTTCATAAGTTTTATCACAATATAGTTTAACGTGATCTTTAACGGCAGTAAGACAAGAAGTTAAAAGTTTGGAGATGTTTGTTGTGGTGCAGGCACTAGAATTCGAAATAAAGCGAGCCTTATATGGATTTGTATGTAATTTAGGAATCCAGTACATAGTAGGCATTTTATTTTGCTTATCGTTTACTCCAGCCTTGAAAGTAGTAATCCGAGTGATATGTGCGGAAACAACATCATCCTCAGTAGAATTAACTGGAGTATACGAATTGGTGGTGCCGAGTTCCAGAGATAAAACATTGACGTAATGTAGGCGTCAACAATAATTACATTATTATCTGCTTGATCTGCAGGAACTAAAACACATTTATTATGAAATTCCTGAATTCCCAATTTTAAATTAGGAAAGAAAAACCTAGGTCTCGGAGGAAGTAAAGAGGGTTTAGCATTATAAAAGTTAATACGTGTATCTATAATTTTTAGAATTGACTTTTTCCAAGTAGAAAGTGAGTTTGGGTCCGCATGTTCTCTACAAACCACAACCAGTTCTCCGCTGAAAGTTAATGGACAGTTGGATAGACAACGCTTAATCGCCCTAATCAGTAGACGTATAACAAACTACAAATAATTTGCTCAACACAGGAATCAAACTCGAGACCTCCGGATTGCCCATATGTATGCATTACTATTAGGTTTTAGAACCAGCTGCTAATCTACTTTCGATTTTTATTGTATATTAGTCTGTTAACAGACCTTATTTAAAAGTGATTTAGTTGACTTTATTTACAAATTTCGAGACTGACAGTAGTAGAATAGAATATAAAAGAACAGACAGAATAGAATACCTTTTTTTAGAAAACAATGTAACAAAGGTGTCTTCCATACATAGATTTGATACTAAATGCATATACCGTAACAAGGTTATATCTATGCTATGAAAATAAACAGAACTAGCTTAACAAAAGAGATTCAGATAAAAAATTACTTACAAAGGTGTTTACATTCAATAGCATCTGAAGGGTTGAGTAATCAGATTTTGGATACAGATCAGTTAAACTCACATTGTAATTTGTAAACAATACATACCTGAGATTAGAATTGTTGTAACAAAATAAAATAAAATGTTTTCACCTTCAATTTGATTACAATTTAAACGTAATGTTTTTCACGGGATAATTTAGGTCATCAAACACACGCTAGTTATATTCACAAACATTACACACTAAACATTATTGAATATTTACTAATTAAATGTTACCTGGTGTAGCCCTGTGTAACCATGTATCCAAAATTGATCTGCCTCAAATCTATTAATATTATTAGTTGTACCCACTTGTACCCAGTTTGTACCTCGTGTAGCCCTGTGTAACCATGTATCCAAAACGGATTTGCCTAAAATCTATTAATATTATTAGTCGTACCCACTTGTACCCAGTTTGTACCTGGTGTAGCCCTATGCAACCATGTACCCAAAATTGATGTGCCTAAAATCTATAAATATTATTAGTTGTACCCACTTGTACCCAGTTTGTACCTGGTGTAGCCCTGTGTAACCATGTATCCAAAATTGATGTGCCTCATATGTATTAATAGTATTACTTGTACCCACTTGTACCCAGTTTGTACCTGATATAGCCCTGTGTAACCATGTACCCAAAACTAATGTGCCCCAAATATATTAATATTATTACTTGTACCCACTTGTATCCAGTTTGTAACTGGTGTATCTCTGTGAAACCATGTAACCAAAATTGATGTGCCTCAAATATATTAATATTATTAGTTGTACCCACAAGGAACTCGTTGAAAAATGTTGAGCTAATTTGTTTGTATCCAATGTAACTAGCTGTGCCTGGGTACAATGAACTCGTGCAAAATGTTGGGCTAACTTGTTTGTATCCAATGTAATTGTATCCAATGTAACCAGTTGTGCATGGGTACAAAACTGATCTAGTGAAACATTTTGGGCTAATTATTGTGTTTTTTTGTATTCAATGTAACCAGGTGCCTGGGTACAAAAAATGAACTGTGTGAAAAAAAAATTAGTTTTGGGCCATATATGGTGAATTGTGCCGTATTGTAAATGGTACGTTAGAGTAACAGAAACTGCGAATTTCTGATAAAAAAAACAAGTTTTTAAACATAGTTTATAGATTATTTATTTTCTCCATATAATCATGATAATCTGAAAGAATTAAACATAAGTTAATCCACTGATCGCATAATGGTCAATAAATAAGCAAGCTATCGTGCAGTGATAATTGGGAAATACACGTTATGAAACAATATTCTATAGTTATTAATAATAATTATAATATTAGTATAAAGCAAATAGTTTTGGATCATAATTAACTGTTAATATTAAACACTGTAATATTGAACTAATACTATATTGTATTGATATAATATATTGCGTACGTACACTATATCAACACGCACGCATGTGCTAGCTAACACGACAGGGTCTTCCACAGGAGTTTTTTTTCAGGCGCTGACGTAAACGTGTACATGATAGAAACACTGCATACATGATTCTTACCTGTACGCATTCAAGTTCTGCAAGCTCGAGCATGTGATAATTACGCGAACATCCGCGATACTTAAACGAACACACTTGATTAGTTAACATGCACGTACGGGTTTATTTACTGACGTTATCATGGTTATAATTAATATTCAATTTAGAAAGAGAAATATCCTGGGAAATACCAGAAGGTGTCGGGAAATAAATGGACCAAGATTTTTAGGAACTACATCCTTAATATTTTTTTCATTTCAACTCTGTTTTTCGCATGCATAATCAACCCGCTTTCTTCTAATGATAGTCATCCGTAATAGATGTAGTCAAAGCACCATGGTTATAAGATAACAGTACGATTGTCCTAGGAGATAAATGGACAATACACCCAGAAATAAACCGTACATGACTTATTTAAAATACTATCATTGTTTCCATTTTGAGATTTTTTCACATATCTAATAATCGGTTTCAAAGCTGAAGCAGCTAAATACTAACCAAAAATCAATTTAACATACTGAACCAAATATTATGGACACTTTTATTCAGCCAGACACACTAAGTAATAGCACATTTTCTGAACGTGATCTCATGTTTCAAACCTTGAAGTAAAAGTATTAAACAATACCCAGTATAAAGAAGACAATATAAAACATATCCACGTCGCGTTATGACTTTATCTCAGTGTATATAATGTGTGTTGTTTAGTATGTTTTACCTCAATATTCAGTAAATATGGTATAACAAGAAGCAATACGTTAAGCCATCAGACCCATTTCAATGCTCTAAGTTTATCTGGCTCACTATAGAAAAAAACTTAGCAACTGAAGTCTAAGATTGATTTTCAATGAATAAAGAACAAATATATATATATATAAAGGTGCTAAGGAAGTAATGCTGTATGAAAGTTATAGAGGCTAAACACAATAAATATCTTCATCGTCTTTATCAAATAATGAATTTCAAGGTATCAGTATCCACTGTCTGAATAGTTATTTGGGTTAATTAGGTTCAAAATTATGAAAACTAGTGAAAACTACATAAACCTTTTGAAAAAGTATGCTATTTGTATACATAGTCGCTTTTAGAAAAAGATGCAAACAACTAAAGGAAATGTCATTAAGTGCAAATCAACCCCATCTATGAGCCTTACAGAAGCTGTACACCTGTATATAGTCTTTGCTTGTCAAACTAAAGTCATGCTTTGGGAATCCTCAAGCCCATCCTTTGTGGTTTTAAAGTAGAATTATCGCTTAAGCCGATGCTAGGGGGCGTGAGAAGTGTTGCACCTTATATTATCTCTCACGAACAGGCTCTATAGAACCGAATATGCTATTTTTCTCTCTTGCTTGTATTTGTTGCTTCTAAGGGATCCCCTTTTCAGTATTTATTGACATTCACACTAGCGTTTGTTTAGTGCTGTTTGGCGGCTGTAAAAGGTCGCCCCGACTACAAATCAGTAGTGTTATAACTTACTGGTCCTTTGGGATCATCAAGCCTATTATTTGTGGCTTTAAAGTAGAATACCGCTTAATCCGGTGCTAAGGTGAGAGGCGCAACGCCTTACATTATCTCTCATGAATAGACTCAATAAAACCGAGTCTGCTACTTTTCTCTATTGTTTGTATTTGCTGCTTCCAAGGATGGCCTTTGTAGTATTTATTATGTTATAACTCTGTCTTAAAGTACACTATGTACTTCAGTAAAACAGATACAGAATATTAAAATACAAGTCTAGCAAATTCATAAAATTATCAAAGGCACATAAGGTAATCGTTATTTATACAATCTTGCATTTTTATAATTATTTAAGTTAATTATTGGAATTGTTCAAAGCAAATTGTTTTTGTATTTTACTAACTGTTGAATACTTTGCACCAATAATATCTTTATACCTGTGATGGAATATCAAAGAAAAATTGAAAACCCAAATTGGATTTAAGTATATGCAAGAAGGTTTAAAGTCAAAAAGATACTGGAGTAATAAATCGACGTGCTAATTGTAATGCTTGATAAAAAACACTACGGATTGCCGTGTGCTCCTTTAAAGAGTGACTAAAATTGTTCTTGAAACTCTTGTTAGTTTGGGATATGACACTTTGATGCAAGTAACATACGACTATATTCTTCTTTTATAAACTTAAACTACGTCTATTTGCCTCCTCGATACATATTATATACTACTATATGTATCGTTGATACATTTTACATAACAGATATGTCTGTTCAAATGATACACTTTAAAAACCATATATGCCACTTTGATACATTTTACACTAATACACTTTTAAATTAATATTAATCAAACAAAATTATCTCGATATCGACATACCAATTTCATATCCACCCGCAACATGTAAGTACCTATCATGCCTCACAGTACTTTTAGTACTTTATTGTCCTTATCGGGACCTCTTTTGAGCTTAAAATTTGACTAATCTCCAAAGTTATCTTGCCCTTAAACTTCCCAATACTCTCTGTAAACCCGTAGTCTGGATAAAATCTAATACCACATGTTGATGGAGCGTGATAACTAACTCGTCTGGTCTGGTATTTAACCTTACATACATACTACAATATTTTGTAATGTTAGGTACGATATAGCAATTGACGTATTTAATCAATATATACTCTTATCAATTGTAATTTAAAGGGACACATAAGTTTGTTTGTAGAAAAATCTAAAAGTATAAACATATTCCTTTTCATGATACAAATGTCATATCAATCACACTAAGGTGTTAGGCTGTTAGAACATTGTTTTAAAGTCGAACATTGAACTTAAACATTTTTTGCCACTGACCGTTCTAAGGCGGCAGCACTATTGTCAATACATATTTAATATGTGTGTTGTTGTGTCTTGCCTTTTAGTCATCTGTATAATTGTTGTTTGCTTTTATGCGTGCTTTTGGTTGACTGTGTTCCTTGAATACTGCATTTCCTGTTCGACCTTTAGATCTACTTTTAGTCAGAATATGCTTATTGTTAACCTTAATGGAGATGTTAGAGACTTTGTGTCAAGTATTTGTGTATAATATTACCATCAGTTTTGCATTAAATTCCCCGATGTACCCAGCCGTTAATAGAAACACCTGAGTAGAAACGTACGCTTCGTTAAAAAGTCACGCTGACTTTTTAACTCTTGTGTTTATATAAACATTACCTGCCTATTAATAAACCATTTGCATCTGCACACTTCCTGTGTTGTGCTTAGCGCGCACATAATGCTTAAATTAACATTTTTCGTAACGTAAGGTAACACATATTACTGTGCAAAACGAATTTCCTTTTAAGAATGTGATGGCAGATTTGGGTCTTATCAGTGACTTCTAAATTCTCTGGTATTATATTACGGTAAACATTACTTTTAATAATGGTGTCGATAATATACCGAGAGTGTCGATAATATACATGCAACCGTCAAAATGTGGATATTTACAAACCATTTAATGACAGCATTAGTTTTTTTGTCAAATGGTTTGCCATTACACTGAATGATTTCTATTTGCGTCATATGGTTTGACACGTTACACCGTATCATTTCACTTCGAACCGTATTAATTCACTTTGTAACGAATGCACAGAGTTTACACGTCGCATGAAATTAATTTGTACGTCATCAAATGACTTCATGTTGAATTAAAAGGTCCGTCATTGAATGGTTTGTAAATATTCACATTTTGACGGTTATGGCTTCCCATACAACTGTGCTGCATATAGGTGATGCTCATTGGCTAATTCATGTGCTTTTACTTGAAGCGCTATGTATAAATTAACCATTAAGGATCAATGTTACATTAGGCACATTAGTAGGCACTACTGCTATATGTCAAAAAGAAAGTAAATGTCTTTTGTTTCTATTAATATGTCGATAACAGGCAGGGTTGCTCTATAACTATATATCAAGTATAGTATTTTCGTATGAAACTGAATCACATTATCATGATTTTAATTTATTTATTTCAATTGACACAATCACTATTCCAGATTGCTGCTAATCCCTTTACAATAAATGATAGTGTGGACTGAATAGACACTTGAATGCCTACTTCTCCAAAGAGATTAGATCCCCAAATCAATAAATAAAACATAGATTTTTTGTTATCAGTCCTCTTATATAGTTTATAGTGTTGGTTATGTATTTTATATTGATACGTTTTGGATAAAACTGTTATTTCGTGGGCATTTATAGGTGAGTAAGTAAGGCAAGAAGATGTGTTGTTTGTTTAACCGTTGATAAATAAGGAGAACAATTACTGTTCTCGTTAGTTTGACTTTCTGAACCATCCCGAGAATTATAGCTATACATTGAAGACAAACAAGTAAGTTCTTACTACTTGTAATGACCTGTTTTCACATTGTGTTCCTGTACTAGACATCTTCAATTAGGCATTTCACCGTCCGCATATTTGTTCTTTATGTATAAACTAGTTCTTTGCCTCAGCAGATCTATTCATTATAAGTAGTATTGGGGTCGCTTTGACGTCACGACTGCGCATGCGTGGGCGCCATTTTGTTTTCTAAAAATAAAACGTGTTAGGTCACTCCTCAATTGCATATGAATATATTGTGGGTAATGGAATTAGTGCCAGGATGTTCGGACAAAGGATATTGACTTAATCCTTAAGCGTACTCACGCGATAGGATGAGTGTCATAGGTTAATCCCTTCTATTCAATCGACACTATTGAGAGACAGGATGTCTGAGTTCCCTTTGTATTAAAACCGCAGAGGGGATTACTGCCAGGATGTGGGAATAAAAGGTATTGACATTTAGACTTAATCTATGGACATTATAGAGACAGGATGTCTGAGTTTCTTTTGTATAAAAACATCAAAGGCGATTAGGGACAGGATGTTCGAATAAAATATATTGACATTTAGACTTAATCTGTGGACATTATGTAGACAGGATGTCTGAGTTCCTTTTGTATAAAAACCTCAGAGGGGATTAGGGACAGGATGTTCGTACAAAAGGTATTGCCATTTATACTTAATCTGTGTACATTATAGAGACAGGATGTCTGAGTTCCAACTGCCAGGATGTTGGAACAAAATGTATTGACACGGTGAATTAGACTTCCGACCGTAATAGAAAACGTGAACAAAGGACCGGAAACACTCTATTAAATACTTTGAAAACTAGACTTGACATGCTAAGACCTTCTATAAATAGACTTGACGTTGATTTCCTTCAATAGCCCAAACGGATCCGACCGTAATAGAAAACGTAACAAAGGATCGGAAACCCTCTATTATACCAATACTTTGAACACAAGATTTGACATGTTAGGACTCGACTGCAGATGTTCATAATTTTAGTTATTTATTGGCAGTAAAATAAAGTCTTCCCAATGACCATTTTGTAGTTGAATCCACGGCGTGATTTTGTACTGGCTTAATAAAACTCCATATCCAATCTCATCACTACCACAAACACCACCACCACCAACAACAACAGCACCACCAAACCCAACAATAATATCAGGAACAACAACAACAACAACAGCAATACCAACAACAACGACACCACTGCCAACAATTAACCATACAACCATGAACAGCAGCAACAACAACAACATCCAACACCCACTGACATTTATAAAATTCAACTAAACACATCCATGGTCACTTATGAAATGTATTCTATCTTTAATAGAAGTCGTATTCTTCATATTAACAAGTATTGTACATGTTGATACATGTATTGACCAAAAATTGCGATTTGAACTCGGCTTAACAAGTCACTGAAGCCATTTCTATAGAAAGTTGATCATGTATTTACTTTAAATATTAAGTCGCTCAGGTAACGGATTAACTTTTAACCATTAAGGGATTAAATTCTAAATATTTACGGGTATTTATAGAGTCATGTTTATAAGTTATAAACATTATAACCGTATATTTTCAAAATTTGTCTACCTACCTACATATAATTATATACCAAAATATGCGGAATTTCACGCGCTATCTGATGTTATAAACAAATGTGAAACTTTTGTTTCGGAAAATAACTCAAAATCAGTTTTACAGCCGTAGAGTATCATTTAATTTCTAATGTTCAATTTTATTTCATTTTCTAATACATCTCACAAAGACCTTTCGAAAAAAAATGTGGTTCTCGCTTCGAATTTGTTTACTTTTAGAGTTATTGCATATGAGCAGTTTTAATTTTTTTTTAAATTTGTAATTTAAACCATATAAAACTGATACCATTTGATAGATCTGTTCACGCTGATTCTAAAAATGTAACTTGTGTTTACCTATCTCCTATAGATACGGTGATATTACTGTTTAGGTGTCACGTGACATAATTGGTAGATTCTGATTGGTCCCAACTTTACCCATAATTACCTCATAATGGACCGAATCCTATCGGGTTTTGTATCATTTTAAAAGTATTTTCAAGAGCTATTTTATTGTAGACCAATACCGGAAACGCTAGATTTCTATAAATAGTTACCATTTGATCAATAGCAGAGGATATGGGTTTGAAACAAGTTTGAACAGGTATAAATAACTATGACATTAGATTTACATGTATATAACTAGGACGTTTGGACTCTATAATTAGCAACGACCATTAAGTACGGAGGAGGAGGAGGAGAAGGAGGAGATAACTATGCCATTATATTTATATAAATAACTAGGACGTTTGGATTCTAGTATTAGCAACGACCATTAAGTACCGAGGAGGAGGAGGAGGAAGATGAGGAAGAGGAGAATTGAGAAGGAAAAGGAGAAAGAGGAGGATTGCTACCACAACCACCAACACCACCACCACCACCCACCACAACCACCAACACACACCACCACCAAAACCATTACCACCACCACACATCACCACCAACACCATCAAAGTGTTATCTTTGAAAAAAATCGATAATGCGTTAGTCAGCTGAACGGCGTATAAATTATGACAAGAACAATCAATAGCACGGGGAAGATTGGAAAATTCCGATGTAATAATAAACGATGACTAATTGTTACTAGACTTGTTAAATCAAGTACAGACACGCTTAAATATCTATGAGTTGATTGGTTGATTTTATATATAGTGGTATTACTAATACCGTTTAACCATAACGTAAAGGTCTGTCTTAAAATGACAATAGGTATACCGATGTTTTACCCTTATATATTCTATATAAAACTGCCATGTCGGCTCGGCAATGGGAATTGTTGGTACATGTACCTGGACGGACATATTTTACCTAAACGTTCTTTGATCAGATAAGATTGAAATTGACATGTATTGGCCAAGCCACCGCCTTTGGGAATACTGTTGGAGTACTGTAGGTATACTGAGGGGTACCTTGGGGTACTGTAGGGTACTGTGGGGGTACTGTGGGGTACAGTAGGGGTACTTTGGGGGTATTGTGGTGTTACTGTGAGGGTACTATATGGGTACTGTAGTGGTATTGTGGAGTGCTGTGAGGGTACTTTAGGGTATTGTGGGGGTACTGTTGTACTACTGTAGTATTGTGGGTGTACTGTTGGTGTACTGTGGAGTACTGTGTGGTATTCTGAGGGTACTTTGGCGGTAGTGTGTGGGTACTGTGGAATACTGTAGGGGTATTGTGGGTGTACTGTGGGATAATGTGGGGTATTGTGAGGGTACTTTTTGGTACTGTGAGGATAATGTTGGGGCAGTGAGGGGGTGCTGTAGGGGTGCTTCGGAGATGATGCAGGTGTGCTGTAGAGTTGCTGCAGGGGTGCTGCAGAGGTGGTGCAGGGGTGGCGCAGGGGTGCTGTGGGCTTACTGCAGTGGAGCTGCAGGAGTGTTGTAGGGGTGCTTAGAGGATGCTGTAGGAGAGCTGCAAGGGTGCTGTAGGAGTGCTTCTAGGATGCTGTAGGAGTGTTGTAGGGTTACTGTGGGGTACTGCGGTGGTACTGTATGGTAATGTTCGGACGGAATAGGAGTAGAAGGTTAGGGATGCGGCGGCGGCCTGGCCAATATCTGTCAATTTCAATCTTATCTGATCAAAGACCGTTTAGGTAAAATAGGTCCGTCCAGGTACCACAAATTCCCACTGACGAGCCAATATGGCGGTTTATATAGAATATATAAGGGTGAAACATCGGTATACGTATTGTCATTTTAAGACTGACCTTTACGTTATCAATAAACAGTATTAGTAATACCACTATATATAAAAATCAACCAATCAACTCATAGATATTTAAACGTGTCTGTACTTGATTTAACAAGTCAAGTAACAAGTAGTCATCATTTATTAATACATCGGAATTTTCCAATCTTCCCCGTGCTATTGATTGTTCTTGTCATAATTACTACGCCGTTCAACTGACGGACGCATAATCGATTTTTTTCAAAGATACCTCTACTATGATAGTCACAAAGTGGTGGTGGTGTGTGATGGTGTTGGTGGTGATGAGTGGTGTTGGTAGTGGTTGTGGTGGTGGTTAGTGGTGGTGGTTGTGGTGGTGGTGGTGGTGGTTGTGGCGGCAATCCTCCTCCTCCTCCTCAATCTTCCTCTTTCTCCTCCTCCTCTTCAGTACTTAATGGTCATTGCTAATTATAGAATCCAAACGTCCTAGTTATTAAATTGAATGTCATAGTTATCTCCTCTTCCTCCTCCTCTTCCTCAATCCTCCTCCTCCTCCTCCCCTCCTCATCCTCTTCCTCCTTCACAATCCTCCTCCTCCGCTTCCTCCTCCTCAATCCTCCTCTATTCTCCTCCTCATTCTCCTTCTACTCCTCCTCCTACTCCTCCTCCTCAATTCTCCTCCTCATCCTTAGTACTTAAAGGCCGTTGCTAATTATAGAATCCAAACGTCCTAGTTATTTATATACATGTAAATCTATTTATAACTGTTCAAACTTGTTTCAAACCCTTATGCTCTGCTATTGATCAAATAGTAACTATTTATAGGAATCTAGCGTTTCCGGTTTTGGTCTACAATAAAATAGCTCTTGAAAATACTTTTAAAATGATACAAAACACGATAGGATTCGGTGAGTTATGAGGTAATTATGGGTAAAGTTTGGACCAATCAGAGTCTACCAATTATGTCACGTGACACCTAAACAGTAATATCACCGTATCTATAGGAGATAGGTAAACACAAGTTACATTTTTAGAATCAGCATGAACAGATCTTTCAAATGGTATCAGTTTTATATGGTTTAAATTACAAATTAAAAAAAGTTTTAAAACTGCTCATATGCATTGACTCTAAAAGTAAACAAAATCGACGCGAGAACCCTAGTTTTTTTTCAAAAGGTCTTTGTGAGATGTATTAGAAAATGAAATAAAATTGAACATTAGACATTATATACTCTACGGCTGTGAAACTGATTTGGAGTTATTTCCTGAAACAAAAGTTTCACAGCACCCGGGCATGCGCAGTCGTGACGCCAAAGCGACCTCAACACTACTATAATAATAACAGGAAAATCGGTAGAACCAATAGATGCTCACCGAAATGTATCCTCAACTGATCATATGGCCTTGTATCACCCAGCAGTTTTCAATTTGCAGATTCATTACTCTAATTTGAATGAAGTTTGAGTTACGGTTCTTGCACTCTGCACTTATTCTCATTTACCTCTATCATGTTGTGAAGTTTCATTGCAGTACCATCACTAGTTTTGAAGTTATGCTCCGGACAAACATCCTAAATATAAATTACAAAGGGCATTAACTCTAATTTGATTGAAGACATAATTACGGTTCTTGCACTCTGCACTTCCTCTCACTGCCCTCTATCTGAGTGTGAATTTTCATTGCAGTCCCATCAGTAATTTTAAAGTTATTCTCCGGACAAAAAGTCTAAGTACAAAATTACACATCACATCTAAACTGGCGTTAGTAAAAATCGCTTTACAGTTAATTGTTACAGGCAAACATTGTAGTTTTTTCTCTAGCGAAATACAAAGATGATTATGTACATATGACTTTTAAAAAACAAAACATATAAACATTAAAAAAAAAAAAAAGTGAGTACTCAATGACTTGTCAGAAGCCAGAGCAACATCAAAATCATTTAGAAATAACATATTTCCAGCGGGTTTATATTGTCCCAGATCAATACCTGTTGGGCGAGACTTGAAGGCCATTGATACCAAGGGCCGTAGGTCCACAGTTTCGATATGTTTTAAGTCCCAAACGCCAGGTTTTGATCTTGCACAATATAATCCCGCAATATTCATGATATTGGATTATGTTGTTTTTTTATCTGACATGGATTTTTATGTATTTTAAATTTTATACACACATTTTCGAGAGATTGAACATAATACTATGGTGGCATATTTCTGCCACGAGATAGCTAGATAATTTATCGTGTAACTTTTCGCGATAATGTTACTTTTTCACTATAATGATCAACAATGTTAACTAACAAAACTTGCTGCCTTACTGCCCACTTCTGTCGTGATACAATAGTTAACGCGATAAGAATTATCTTAAACATTTCAAATTTTGTTTTCGTAATAATGTTATCTAATTATAACGAAAGCTTGTTAATTGTTTTGTTTTCTTAATAATTCTGAAAAGCTATCGCGAAAATTCACTTCTCGCGGCAGTTTAGATATCTATAAATAGACTGTTTATAAATAACCTGGTCGGGGGTAAAGCCTTACCGTACCGTATATTGCTATCAAAACCAAAATGATTACCATTTATATATGGGCCAACTTTTCAAAATTTATCAATTATTATTAAATATAGTATATAATATATACAAATTTTAAATAAAACAATAAAAGGCTACAACCTTAGTGATATTTAACACTGTATATGCGTAATTTTAATTTAATACTATTATTAGTCCCCTACCGGTCATTGGATTCTAAGAATATTATACTCAAATGTTCACCACCATTTGATGATGTGTCGTGACTAAGAGCCAGGTCCCTACCTTCAAGGTTAAGGTCACACATATACTTTGAATGTCATAGCTTAAAGTTTCGTGTCCCGGCTATAACTTCTTTATTTATCATTTGATTTTAATAATACTACAAACAAATGTTCACCATCATGAGACGATGTGTCACGACTATGAACAAGGTCCCTACCTTCAAGATCCATGTCACACATACAATTTGAAGGTTGTTGAAGGTTATTGCTTATCATTTCGTGTCCAGTCTATAACTTCTTTATCTAACACTATTACATACTAATGTTAACCACCATAGGACGATGTGTCGCGACTAAAGTACATGTCCGTACCTTTAAGTTCAATGTCACATATGCTTTTGAAAGGGCATTGCTTAAAAGTTATAAATTATTTTTTTATTATTGGATTTCAATAACATTATCAACAAATTACACCACCATGAGTCGATGTATGTGTTGTTAACTAAGGTCACGTATGAACTTTGAAGGTTATTGCTTAAAATTCCGTGTCCGGGCTCTAACTTCTTTATTTATCATTAGATTTTGATACTATTATACATAAATGATCACCACCATGAAATGATGTGTAACGACTAAGAGCCAGGTCCCTGTCAATGCCAACGCCACACATATACTATGAAGTTATTGCTATAACTTCGTATCCAGGCTATATATTATTTGTCTATCATTGGATTGCAATAATATAACAACACACATATGGTCACCTCAATGAGAAGATGTGTTGTGACAAAGTCAAGGTGCTAACCATCAAAGTCAAGGTCAAGGTCACATTTACACCTCGAAGGTTAATGCTATAATTTGTTGTCCGGGCTATATATGCTTAATATATCAATGTACTCTAATACTGGTATAAAATATTTTTACACATAAGACAATTTGTCGCAACAAACAAAAAGATAACTACCCTCAATTTCAAGGTCACACATACATTTTTAAAGTTTTTGCATTAATTAAGTTTAACCTTCAGGCCCAAACCGGCAGGGAACATTGCCTTGTTACTTTTGGCTTAATCGTATGCTAATAAGTCTGTTGTAATAAATTATGTCAATATGTAATGCTTAATTTATAGTATTAAATAAATTTACATCTATGTATATGATAAAAATAAATGGAATGATAAATGGTGAACAGCTGCACGGTACGGCACGGGAAATGTTATGTAATGTTTACACCATAGAAACATTGTTTATATATATTATAACATCTTGTATTTACTTTTAGATTTAATATAATTACATCTGTTTTATCATAAATTATATAAACCCTATATACATATCATTGAGCAATTTCATAGATACTATTAGCCAATATAATCTCCATGCCAGATGCCCTGCCATTTCCGATAGTTTTTGTTATAGTACGGCTTTTACCCCCAACCTGATACGGGTATCGAACTATTCGTGATAAGAAACTATCATGGTGGCAGAAGTGGGCATTATGTGGCATTTAACATCATAAGTTAATGACATTAAGATAATTTTATCCAACAAATTTTATAAGATTTTCGTGAAAATTCATTATTATCTCGAAAATTTCATGCTACTATCTCGAAATAATCGTGATAATTGTCTAGGTATCTAGTGGCAGAAATATGCCATCATATAATACAAAACACATTCTCACAACTTACATTGTACGTCCAACTCTCAGCACCAAACGAAGAAAATATACAGCTTTATCGTGTTTTTAACAAGTTATATTTGTTGTTTGAACTTAACGTTGCTTTACAATAACGTAATCGTTGTTTTGGATGTTTTCCGACGTTGAAAATCGTTTAAAATAACTTTCTAACGGTTGAAGGACGTGACGTCAGATATATATATAAATTTATGATAGCATTTTAAAAAACTCGTCAATAAACAGTCAGCATTGAGTATTTTAATAAACCATTTGAGATTAATCCGTTAAAGACACGATAAAACAAGTTGAGGACAAACTTTAAACGTTGCCAAACTTTTCAGAATTTAGTCTTAATCACAGGGTCAACACTCTGTCGGGTCATCGCACACTCAACGAAGAAAGCAAAGTGGCGAACTGTAAATGGGCCAATTAATCATGCAGTGGGTTGCAAAATGATAGGATCATAACCTATTTTTATATACGAAGTGTGTAAACCACGTCACCATTAAAAGTCTGGCTATGATAGCCCTTGTCGCAATTTCTTAAATTATTGTTATATGTTAATAGGAGATAAGAGTTTTAATAATATAGTTTTGCGAAGGTTTTTCGAAGTTTGTGGTAACGGTAGCCTTCGTGAAGTAGCGTTTTAGATATATAAAGGTTACGGATATTAGTCTCGACTACAAGCTCCAATAAAAAACTAATCAGTTGAGTAACATAAACCCATAAGAAGCAATGTCAAAACTGAAGTAATCTCTCTTGTCGTAGACTTACCTTATTACTTTTTCATTTTCAATAGAGATATGTTAGTTGTGAAAAGGAGAAATATTAGCTTTGCTGATCTGAAGTTCTTTACTATATCATTATAGTATTAACCAAAAAGTAGAAAAAGGTTGTTTATGCTTAATATGCCATCAAGAAACCGAGAAAATAAGTATACATGTCGAACTTCACAGAACACAGTAAACCCAAAAGTACGCAAAAGGACAAATGTGAATGGCATGGCTAACACAGAATAAAGTCATATGACGTCACACACACAAAAAGGGTTGACAATAGGGCTACCGCCTTGGAATGGTCAGTGGCAAAACAGGCCGCTAGGGGGTTTAAACCAGCTTCTAGGGTGCAGCAAACCTCACACTTACCCTACTGTCATCCCAATTAAACGGGACAGTGTAAATGACATATTCCCTAACCAACTAGCAGCATTAGTAGGCAATATAAGTAAAACACAAAGATGCTCGAAAGTCACAAAGAAGGTACTCAATGACTAGGCAGAAGACATAGCAACAAGAGAATTTTGAGGGCTCGACAAGACAAGATTGCAAACAAACATCAAACGTCAACGTCCTTTTGGGATTTAGGTAGAAGTCATCATAGGGTCCACAGCCTGTCAGGTCATCACACAATTAAAGAAGAAAGCATTGTGGCGAACTGTAAATGGGTCCACCACCAAGCATGCAGTGCGTTGCAATATGATAGGGTCATAGCTTCTTTTGATAAACCTTTTAACAAGTTTAACAAGAATAGTATGAAAATGATCATGACCAAGGATCTTACGAAATCACATCACCGTAGAAGTCAGGTTGTGATAGTCCTTGTCGCAGAAAAGTTCTTAAATTGCTTTTATATTAGGAAAGAAGATCAGGGTTACGATAATAACATTTTGAAAACGTTTAACAAAGTTTATGGTAAGGGTAGCCCTGATGGAGTAGCTTTTTAGTTATACAACGATTGCGAATATTAAAGTCCTCAACTCGAGTACAAGCTCTAGAAAAACGAATAAGTTGAGACACATAGACCACATAAGAAGTTGCTCAGTGAACGCTAAATGGGGATAATTAACAATATCAAAATTAAATTCATATTTCTTGTCATAGATTTTGCTAATTATTTCACCATTTTCAATAGAGAGATGTAAATCGAGAAAAGAAGAGTCAGTATCAGAAATATTAGCTTTGTTAAGTTGAAGTTCTTTAATATATATATTAATAACCACAGTAGAAAAGAAAGGGTTGTTAATGTTCCGAGAGGTGTCATTAAAGGCTTCAATAATATCTGGGTATCTGGTGTCAATTTCAAATCTCTTTGATAGCAATATAAAAACAAATCTGCGACACGGGGTGCACAGTTCGTACACATAGGGATGCCAACAATTTGTTTATAAACGGTAGTTCCATACCTGACGAAAAAAAACAACTAATAGAAAAAAAAGTGATTTACAAACTTCATGACAAGTCCACATAGTGTAATTGCACACAAACTGCCGATAGTAAAAAACGCTTTAATATTGTTACAGGCCAAAAATTGAATAGTATTTTCCCTTATAAAACTTTTTTGAATGAGAGCAATACGCTTGTTTTTGATAAGGTTGTGTGGTAAAGTTGTATATAATGAGAAAAATCATCATTACTTATAGATGAAGCTTGGCCTTTATTTCAAGTTTTATCAAGAACATCGCCTGAATTTGTAACAGACCAAAATAAATGAATCCCAGAGTGTTCATAAGCTTTAGCACACTATAGTTTAACGTGATCTTTAACGGCAGTAAGACAATATGTTACAAGTTTGGAGATATTTGTAGTTGTGCAAGAACTAGAATTGGAAATAACACGGGCTTTATATGGTTGTAAGTGTACTTTGAGAATCCAGAACATTGTTGGTAGTCTGTTTTGCTTTTCATCTATTCCAGCCTTGAAAATCTTGCACGGAGTGATATGCGTCGAAACAACATTATCTTCAGTAGAAGGGCCTCGATGCCATCTATCTGAATATCTGGCGAAATACTTACCATGTCATCTCTTTCATAGAGATACAAACTACAAAAAGAAATCTGTGCAAGAGGTGCACAGTTCGTAGCCATAAGGATACCAGCAATTTGTCTATAAACGGTAATTCCATATCTGATGAAAATTTTAACTTATAGGAAAATAAGTGGTTCACAAATTACTTGGCACGTGTAATTGTCCAAATCGCCAATAGTAGAAAACAAACGCTTTAATAATGTTACAGGTCAAAATAAATAAACATCTTTAGCAGTTTGTTGTTAAAATAAGAAAAACAAGCTTGTTCTTGAACATTTTCTTTTAAGCCGGATCTGATATAGAGCTTGAAAGTAGGTATCTTGGCACACCAATATGGGGTTAATATGTATACATCTTAGACGCAATAGTGATTCTAAATTTGTAAATCCTTTTTACATTTTAGGTTGTTAAAATGGGCGTTGATATATGCACGTACCGGTGCCGTATAGGCATATTTCGTCATGGATCAGGACTAGATATCATCCTACTGCGGGTATGTGTAAACTACATTGGATGCTTGAAGATGGTCGGTGCGGTCACTTTTATTGCGCTTCTTCTGCTCATGGCCGGTATAGAGACAAATCCGGGACCGTTAGACTCAACTACAGCTGTTGGAGGTTTGATACAAAATATTTCCGTTACTTTATATAGAACAATATATCACATTTATTACAATTACAATGAATCCCGTTACAAATTATTGAAAATAATCTGCGTTTGGGCGTATTCTATTTGAATTAAGTGGTCCTGTGGTTCTTAAACAATTTCATATTTAAAAGTTACGGATACAGCTATGGAACGATTCAATTAATTAATTAATTCTCGCATAACTCCTAAAAGTAGTTATACATGTCGAACAGGAAATATAGCTTCCACAGAACACAGTCAACCAAACTCAAGCATTAAAACAAACAACAAGTTCAATGTTAATAAGAAGCAAAGCATGTCACATTACAGACACAAACGGGTTGACAATAATGCTACCGCCTTGGAATAGTCAGTGTTAAAAATGCCACTGAAGGTTTAAATCAGGTTCTAGGGTGCACAAAACCTCAACCTATTGCCCTACCAATAAAACGGGAAAGTTTAAATAAATAAAATCCCGCAAGGCTATATCTAAAAAAAGCAAGGTAGTATCAGTAGACAATATAAGCATAACACATATATATATCGTGTATACATAAATATAAGGCACAAAAGCCTAGAAAGCCACAATACAAGACAAGATTTAAGACAAACATCAAACGCTACCATCGTTTGAGGATTTAGATAGACGTACGTCATCATAGGGTCCACTTGTAATTTGTCCGGTCATCGCACAATCAAAGAGAAAAGTATAGTGGCGAATACGATGAGCTTACTATGATTTTCTAATACATTTTAGCATAAGGCTGAAGGGGGAAAATAGACTCAAATTAAACAGGACTTTTAGAAAACGAAATTGATCATTATTCTCTAATTCTCATTCGTGTTCATATTACTGCCTTACACGCTTACGTTACTTGTTATTATATATGTTATTTTCCTATATTTATGCTTCCAATATGACTGACATGCACAAGTTATAATCTCAAAATATTTAACTCAAGCATTAATAACGAGGAAGTTCTACGCATTTCTTTTTCATTGCAGTACAGAATCCGTATAGTAATCATGTATATTACATATTTGTCTGTGATTTGTATAGGAAGTACTGGGAATAGAAAAAGCTATATCTACTCGTTTGCTCTACTGGGAAATATCTCCTAGTAATATCTCCCAGTGGGAGATATTTCCCAGTACGGAACATTGCTCGGCCTTTTCCGTCAGTGGCGTGAACGCCAACTGACGCTCCGATTGTTTTACGGACGTCGACGTCAGATTCCGCCACTAGGGAATAATGAATTCGGAAATTAACGAAGTGTTCCGGTTCCACTTGTTTTGTTTGTATGACGTAACGTCGTCTTGGCGTTCTCGTGCAAACTGGTGTAAAAAGGCGTGAATCATTAAAAATATTAATAAAATATCATTTTAATTGATGTAATATATAGTTTACTAACCAGTGGTTTTAGGATACGTGAAATATCTCCCGAGGTAGAGAAATGGCCCCGATATAAGAACTCGTCCTCCGCACTCGTTCTTATATCGGGGCCATTTCTCTACATGTCTCTACCTCGGGAGATATTTCACGTATCCTAAAAACACTGGTTATTCAACTCTATTTATTATACATCTCATTGCAAACGCTTCAGTACAATGCTATACCTTTTAATAATCGGTTATGAAAATAACACTTATGCATTCGAAAGCTACTTTGCTAGTAAATTAAAAATACAAACATGTGTTTGTGTATACACATGATTGGATATCGTAAACATTGTATCTCAATATTTTCAGAATAAATGTATGATATAAAACATTCCATTTCCAAGCATTATTTGTTATAAATATTTGTTATGATATATTTCATGTGGACACCTATAATGAAATTAACATTTCTTTACTATTTAGTGTAACAGTGACATTAGACTCGCGTCTCGAGTAAGTTAAGTGCAGCTGTATATAAATGAGTATGTGTTATGTCTGATTTCATCTGACCACACAACTCACAACAAATTGTTATCGTGTATAAACATTTAGTCTAATACTTGTTAATACATTTTAATACAATATCTAAATTAGTAAACACAGACTGATAAATATGTGTTAGTTCGAGTAAGTTCGAGTCAACTCGAGTGTACAATGTCTACGGGCCTTCTGTTGCTTCACTTACATGGAATGTAGCGATACAGCCAAACCTTGAGAGCCATCGTCAGTTCTGAAAAAGTGAAAGAATTATCAAAATCGGATGATAAACAAAAAATATATGACCATTTGTAGGTTGTTCTAAAATGATATGGGAGCCCCCATTTTGAGAACTATGACATCATAGTTCCATATGACCATATCGAGGGCTCAGCGCAAAACTATTATATCTTCTTCTTTATTGATATGTAGTTAGAATAGTTTTGTTCTGAGCCCTCGATATATGGAATATTGATAAATCATTTAAAGCAAAGCAAATCACTGTAACTGGTCATATATAGCATTATTGCCATTAATTATACATATTCTTCGTGCAATTATTTTAATGTTTTCCCCTATAAATGAGTACATTTTCATATTTATACATATATGCTCATTTAGAACTGTGATTTCATAGCTCTAAAAATGGCGGCTTCCAAATCCGTTTCAACAGAACCTTCAAACGATCGTATCTTCTTTGTTTATCATCCGATTTTGATAATTCTTTCATCCTTTTCCAAGTTGTTGGCTGTGTCGCTATATTCCATTAAGAATTTAATATGGAAATAACACTATTGTTATGAAACTCAGTGTGTATATATATATAATGAAAACATAATATTAATTATTAATTGAATATATTAGTAAGAAATAATGTATACCTTTAGTTTTAACTATTTTATTACAAACTTATTATATTCTACATTAATCTTTAGTACACAGTTCACATACTGTTCAAATACGCTTCTTATTGTAGGAGAAGATGCTAATGGCAGTGTTCTAAACCAACCTGGCACTGATCAATATGAAAACAGTATAAACGATAACATGGTAATTATTTAGTTTTATGATTTGTGATGTTGTGTTATGTTTCATGTGGTTTGGCTCAGTTCATGTTTGACAGAAACATGTAGGTTATACGAGTATAGTTAATGGCGCGTTATTTAGAGATACAACAGTCGAACATGACGGCCGGAAGTTATTAAGCGCAGTCTGCCAAATACGCATTTACGGGGAATTTTCGAAACCTTTTAAGATAACTGTTATTTTTCGGTAAGCCATTGTCAGATCTTATTTTAACATACATGGCATATAACGACGATGTTATAGAAGTTAATTTTTACAATCCTTGCAAGGAACTTCTTACCAAGTTCTCGTCAAAGTAGGTATTAAAGTCGAATTTTCTGAAAAGAAGTTTGCTACGCCCATACATAACATTTAGCGATAAAGCAAATGTTGTGTGCTGCATAAATCTAAATATGTTTTCATTTGGACAGAAGACCATGACATATTGATACGCGTTTGACCTCTCTATGATGCGCACAATAACTTACAAACATACCAAAACAACGGCGTCAGAAGAGTTCTAATAAAATTATTCACGGCTTTTGGATAAAACACATATGGAAACAAAACGATTTGAGTAACGGCTCCTGTACTATAGCTTTCATACACGATTTATAGAACAGTGTATATGCCACTGTTTGTAATTGAAGCAAGTTAATTTTTAACGATATGTCAATACTTGACACCATTGAAAGCAACAAACGAATAATGTAAGGACAATCTCTATATTGCGTGATATTGGTTTGACATAGCGAACAATGCTATGATTATGATAAAATAATAAGCAAATAGTGTGACGAAACATACTTCAAAAAATAGTAAGCTCGTGTTAACGACATTATTATTAGTTTACCTTTTATTACGTAGTCGTAGCCGTGCTAAGAACCGGATTGCTCCGCACACAGACAATGACAGAGACGGACAAAACTAAAAGTTATACGGAACTATTGAGTTTAAAATACCAGCTCATGTTTCCAAATTCCAACCATCAACACATTATTAAAATATCACATGTTTATTAGTAACTACCTTATCATTTGCGTCTTCATTTGTAAGTATAGACTGTGTCTTAAAACTTTCCAAAAAGCCCCTCGCACAATGTTCGATATAATACTACTATAACCGTTGAGAATATATATACAGACATAAAGTATGAGGTATCACAAGGTTGTCAATATGTGTACCACCTTGGAAAGTTAAGTGATAACAAAAACATGAAATATATTTAAAGAATCTGTGACAACGGGTTGAATTCATTTGCGACTGTTTTTTCACATATGAAAAATAAAGTTACATTTTCTTTCACTGCGTTCAGCCAAACATACTTTATTTAATTTCTTACTAAGGACATCATTAGAATTGACAACACAACACTAAATAGGAGTGGTACCAACAGGCTAATATATTTACTCATTTATAATACACTCGAAACGATGGTTTGGACAAAATCATATTCCAGAGTGATAAGAATGTCACTAACAATATTCACTAAAAGCACAAGACTTCGGTCTCCAAAACATAGTGTCCAGAACCATCATCTCAATATATATTGCATATTGCTCAACCATAACGTTGCCTAAGACAACAGAAAAACTTCTAAAGAGACAAATACACTATTATAACAATGTAAATTAACTTTCCATTGTATAGTTATCTTATAGGTAACTGTTGTATTTTACATGTATATGTGTCAATAATATATGGGCGTCCGCACTCTAGACACACTCCTGCTGGTTTTTGTTTTCCTTTCTTCGTGTCGTGTTTAGTTTTGTATTTAATGTTTTACATGTACCATTTTAGAAAATAATGCCGTCAATTCTCATATGAGTTTATGTTTTCAAAATGGATCTCTGTCAACGATACCTTAGTTATTTCTTTTTCTTTTCCTCCTCTATTCGCACCATTGATCTGTATCAACCCCAATCCGTTGCTGTCCGCTTAGCATGTTAAACCGGCTTTCGATAGGAGTAAAACTCATCATTTTCCATGCATTTTGTATCATAATTCATCTTTAATACATTTGATAACAGTTTGTGTGGCATCATCTTTCACATTTCTCATTTCGTAGAAATTGTTTTATTAGTTTAACTGACTCAACAAATCTACTTTCACATTTAAGTCTCCACAATCGAATTACGCTGTCACTGTCCGCCATTGACAACTGATATATCGATGATACTTGCTAGAATAGTCCTGTCAATGTCGATTAAAAGCTAACTCTAAAATCACTTTACAAGAAACCGGATTGTAATAATTTTCGTTTAATTAATATTTCTTTGCAGAGGCGAATCAGTTGTCATACCAGCATATCCAATCGAACTGAGCACTATTTCCGTCTGGTTACATTTGTTGAAGAGGGATCTCCACGGCCGCAGAGGGAACTGTTCTTACAAAAAGCATTTACAGATCAACGTCCCGGCGTTACTTTTACGACACTTGACATCTACCTGCGCTATCATCGATCTTTTCTGGAACAGATGCGAAAGAGAAGGCAAATATATGAGTCCCAGTTTAACTCAATCTACCCTATAGATGGTCGGGCTGACATCAATACATGGGACACTACATTGGTATCAACACTTCTGCAGAACCTATTTAAACTGTCACCACAAGTGCAGGCTTGCATAGATGAAATCCGTGAGGTTCAAACTGCGCTTCACCGCCTTGCTGGCATGAATCAGGTTACCAAACACGTGTTCAACCAACGATGGACGAGTCTGGAAACCGCTGTACTTGATATATCACAATGTGTAAGCGGTGCGTGTAAACAGACAATGGTTGAGTATATTCGAGAGCTGAAGTTACGAATCTTACCTCCATCTGGTCCTTCTCTAGATATACTTAAACGTGACGTGTCTGAAAAAAAAGACGATGCAAAGAGATCTATAACAGCATCAGCAGCAACTAAAACCATACATAAACGCACGGTTATGCATACAAGCACTCGTTCAGGTAAACATCTTGATCATATTGTATTCCAAAGTACAAGTACTGCTTATGAAATAGTATAATTATTTTAGCTAGTTTTATTTATTTATAACATGAAATATTAAAATGAACAGAAATTACTCAAACTGTGCTGGAAAAAGCTAGTGAATGGTAAAATATATGAAACTATAACCACTGAATTGAACAATAGGCTTGCTGAACCTGAATTTATAAGGTTTTGCTCAATTCATAGTAGCTATAGAGAATCCAATGTATGGTTATATGCTAGAAGTCACCCAACATCTCTCAAATATTGTAAGACTGTTTGTGTGATTATTGCAAATATAACGAGAATAAATGAAAACTGCAAAAGGTGTGATGTAATAACAGACAATGTTGTTGACCATTGCATATGCAATTGCCCATACGTAGCAAATGAAAGAACTAATTTGTGGTTAACAATACAAAACCAATTTGGATTACATGTAAAAGAAACCCTTTCGGCGCTTAACAAAAGCGACGTTGTTAATGTGTTCCTTGGTGCCAACAGTAACATGATTGAAACACTTCTCTCAGATGAAATAGACCGGTTTTATGGTACGATATTTAGGTGCATACATTGGGTGTGGTTAAAATATGTAACAGTGTAAACATAAATTAATTATATAATATGTATGCTTCAGCGCCAGTTCCTGGCACATATTTGATTTTGCTTGATTTTGCATATATATCTGCCAACATGTATATACGTTCTTGTTTTGTTTGTGTAATTATTTTGTAATTGGTTATCTGTCATTGTTGTTTGTATACTATGTGAATCTCCTATAGGGAGGAAATAAAGAATATTATTATTATATTCCATTAAGAATTTAATATGGAAATAACACTATTGTTATGAAACAATAGTGTGTATATATATATAATGAAAACATAATATTAATTATTAATTGAATATATTAGTAAGAAATAATGTATACCTTTAGTTTTAACTATTTTATTACAAACTAATTATATTCTACATTAATCTTTAGTACACAGTTCATAACTGTTCAAATACGCTTCTTATTGTAGGAGAAGATGCTAATGGCAGTGTTCTAAACCAACCTGGCACTGATCAATATGAAAACAGTATAAACGATAACATGGTAATTATTTAGTTTTATGATTTGTGATGTTGTGTTATGTTTCATGTGGTTTGGCTCAGTTCATGTTTGACAGAAACATATAGGTTATACGAGTATAGTTAATGGCGCGTTATTTAGAGATACAACAGTCGAACATGACGGCCGGAAGTTATGAAGCGCAGTCTGCCAAATACGCATTTACGGGGAATTTTCGAAACCTTTTAAGATAACTGTTATTTTTCGGTAAGCCATTGTCAGATCTTATTTTAACATACATGGCATATAACGACGATGTTATAGAAGTTAATTTTTACAATCCTTGCAAGGAACTTCTTACCAAGTTCTCGTCAAAGTAGGTATTAAAGTCGAATTTTCTGAAAAGAAGTTTGCTACGCCCATACATAACATTTAGCGATAAAGCAAATGTTGTGTGCTACATAAATCTAAATATGTTTTCATTTGGACAGAAGACCATGACATATTGATACGCGTTTGACCTCTCTGTGATGCGCACAACAACTTACAAACATACCAAAACAGCGGCGTCAGAAGAGTTCTAATAAAATTATTCACGGCTTTTGGATAAAACACATATGGAAACAAAACGATTTGAGTAACGGCTCCTGTACTATAGCTTTCATACACGATTTATAGAACAATGTATATGCCACTGTTTGTAACTGAAGCAAGTTAATTTTTAACGATATGTCAATACTTGACACCATTGAAAGCAACAAACGAATAATGTAAGAACAATCTCTATATTGCGTGATATTGGTTTGACATAGCGAACAATGCTATGATTATGATAAAATAATAAGCAAATAGTGTGACGAAACATACTTCAAAAAATAGTAAGCTCGTGTTAACGACATTAATATTAGTTTACCTTTTATTACGTAGTCGTAGCCGTGCTAAGAACCGGATTGCTCCGCACACAGACAATGACAGAGACGGACAAAACTAAAAGTTATACGGAACTATTGAGTTTAAAATACCAGCTCATGTTTCCAAATTCCAACCATCAACACATTATTAAAATATCACATGTTTATTAGTAACTACCTTATCATTTGCGTCTTCATTTGTAAGTATAGACTGTGTCTTAAAACTTTCCAAAAAGCCCCTCGCACAATGTTCGATATAATACTACTATAACCGTTGAGAATATATATACAGACGTAAAGTATGAGGTATCACAAGGTTGTCAATATGGGTACCACCTTGGAAAGTTAAGTGATAACAAAAACATGAAATATATTTAAAGAATCTGTGACAACGGGTTGAATTCATTTGCGACTGTTTTTTCACATATGAAAAATAAAGTTACATTTTCTTTCACTGCGTTCAGCCAAACATACTTTATTTAATTTCTTACTAAGGACATCATTAGAAATGACAACACAACACTAAATAGGAGTGGTACCAACAGGCTAATATATTTACTCATTTATAATACACTCGAAACGATGGTTTGGACAAAATCATATTCCAGAGTGATAAGAATGTCACTAACAATATTCACTAAAAGCACAAGACTTCGGTCTCCAAAACATAGTGTCCAGAACCATCATCTCAATATATATTGCATATTGCTCAACCATAACGTTGCCTAAGACAACAGAAAAACTTCTAAAGAGACAAATACACTATTATAACAATGTAAATTAACTTTCCATTGTATAGTTACATGTATCTTATAGGTAACTGTTGTATTTTACATGTATATGTGTCAATAATATATGGGCGTCCGCACTCTAGACACACTCCTGCTGGTTTTTGTTTTCCTTTCTTCGTGTCGTGTTTAGTTTTGTATTTAATGTTTTACATGTACCATTTTAGAAAATAATGCCGTCAATTCTCATATGAGTTTATGTTTTCAAAATGGATCTCTGTCAACGATACCTTAGTTATTTCTTTTTCTTTTCCTCCTCTATTCGCACCATTGATCTGTATCAACCCCAATCCGTTGCTGTCCGCTTAGCATGTTAAACCGGCTTTCGATAGGAGTAAAACTCATCATTTTCCATGCATTTTGTATCATAATTCATCTTTAATACATTTGATAACAGTTTGTGTGGCATCATCTTTCACATTTCTCATTTCGTAGAAATTGTTTTATTAGTTTAACTGACTCAACAAATCTACTTTCACATTTAAGTCTCCACAATCGAATTACGCTGTCACTGTCCGCCATTGACAACTGATATATCGATGATACTTGCTAGAATAGTCCTGTCAATGTCGATTAAAAGCTAACTCTAAAATCACTTTACAAGAAACCGGATTGTAATAATTTTCGTTTAATTAATATTTCTTTGCAGAGGCGAATCAGTTGTCATACCAGCATATCCAATCGAACTGAGCACTATTTCCGTCTGGTTACATTTGTTGAAGAGGGATCTCCACGGCCGCAGAGGGAACTGTTCTTACAAAAAGCATTTACAGATCAACGTCCCGGCGTTACTTTTACGACACTTGACATCTACCTGCGCTATCATCGATCTTTTCTGGAACAGATGCGAAAGAGAAGGCAAATATATGAGTCCCAGTTTAACTCAATCTACCCTTTAGATGGTCGGGCTGACATCAATACATGGGACACTACATTGGTATCAACACTTCTGCAGAACCTATTTAAACTGTCACCACAAGTGCAGGCTTGCATAGATGAAATCCGTGAGGTTCAAACTGCGCTTCACCGCCTTGCTGGCATGAATCAGGTTACCAAACACGTGTTCAACCAACGATGGACGAGTCTGGAAACCGCTGTACTTGATATATCACAATGTGTAAGCGGTGCGTGTAAACAGACAATGGTTGAGTATATTCGAGAGCTGAAGTTACGAATCTTACCTCCATCTGGTCCTTCTCTAGATATACTTAAACGTGACGTGTCTGAAAAAAAAGACGATGCAAAGAGATCTATAACAGCATCAGCAGCAACTAAAACCATACATAAACGCACGGTTATGCATACAAGCACTCGTTCAGGTAAACATCTTGATCATATTGTATTCCAAAGTACAAGTACTGCTTATGAAATAGTATAATTATTTTAGCTAGTTTTATTTATTTATAACATGAAATATTAAAATGAACAGAAATTACTCATTTTTGCGCATTTAATGGGGTACATGTATATATTTGCTGCTTTGAATAGATATAATACAATATTATCTTTGTTCTGTATCCAAGCCTACCTTGTTTTTAAAATTATTATAACTATATTTAACACTTTTCTACTATAGTTTCATGTTTACCAACTCTTGGCGAAATGGTGAATTTAAGGGATCAAATTTAATACATCATTTCAGTCCAGACTCTATTGTACCTATACCTTTAGGACGCCCTACTGGTTAAAAGGATGAGGGACTATAAACCTTAGAACTACACACACACACATACATGATATCATTTAAGTTATTGTCATAGTAGTGCACATCGTACCTGTACACAGGTAGTATTATGATTTGCAGGAACAAAGTATTTGCCTCTTTCGGAACACGAACCTACCACCTTCTAATTTACAGTCCGACGTTTTACCACTGAGCCTTCTTGAAAATATGGTATATCTAGTACCAGATAGTATGCCTCAAAATAACTTATTTCAACGTCCCTGAAGATATTTCGTTATATAGACTATAGTCCATCATTCGCAACATGTTAATGACCATGTATGGTATAATACTTGTATTAATAATTTAACTAAGATTCCGTCTCAAAACATTAATCTCGATCTTTCATATTGCGGATGATAAATGTGTACGCATGTGTGTTCTGTAGTTATTACCTAATGAATATAATATTAAATGCTAGAAATAATACAACTGATCAATAGATTCCGCGGTGTAGTGGTAACTTGTTCATATATACCATACTGTATTACCAATCCCTGGTTCAAATCCCTGGTTCAAATCCCGTTCCTAGCAACAATTTCTCTTTTATGAGATATATGACGGAGCCGTATATTTATCGTATTTCTGCCCTATATATCTACTTTTTGGATGTTCGTCGAATTGAAACTGCTTCACCCGAGACTTCTTCATATTCATGATTTAGTACCAGTCTTTAGCTATAAAGTTACGAAGTCAATTTTTAGCTGATAATAACTCATGAATGAATTAGTCACGTGTGAAGTAGTTTCAAATCGACTAACACCTCATAGTCGATATATAATGCAGAAATCAATACGTAAAACTTTACATTTTATTTAGCCTCCGTACAGGTAACAACGATAAATATATACGGCTTCAGATTATATGTGATTTAAACAAAATAGTTACCCGGAACAGGATATATAGAGCTCATATATTCCAATATAAATCTAATAATCTTTGTATTGCATAAACATTTTTAAATTAGAACAATACAATAGGTTGTAACATTTAATTTTCACCAAAAATATGCATTTGAAACAAATATTGCCATAACATAATTTACATTCCTCGCATATGACCAGCAATCATTAAAATAAAAATAACGGTTTCTGGAAAATAAACACACTAAGTATTGTTCAAATCTCCGCTAGAAAAAAACGGGATTTTTTCTCGACTCTGAAGTAAGCAGTATAGCAACAAGTACAGCATTGTAAGTAAAGTAAGTAAATAGTTTATTATAGTGACATGTGCATAACGCGACCAACAATTACAATATTGTGAGTAAAGTAAGTAAATTGTTTATTATAGTGAGTGACATGTGCATAAAGTGTCCAACAATTACAAAATTGTAAGTAAAGTCAGTAAATAGTTTATTATAGTGACATGTGCATAACGTGACCAACAATTACAATATTGTAAGTAAAGTAAACCAAATTGTAAATTATAGTGAGTGACATGTGCATCAAGTGTCCAACAATAATAATATTATAAGTAAAGTAAGTAAATAGTTTATTATTGTGACATGTGCATAACGTGACCAGCAATTACAATATTGTAAGTAAAGTAAGTAAATAGGTTATTAAAGTGACATGTGCATAACGTGACCAACAATTACAATATTGTAAGTAAAGTAAGTAAATAGGTTATTATAGTGACATGTGCATAACGTGACCAACAGTTACAACATTGTAAGTAAAGTAAGTAAATTGTTTATTATAGTGAGTGACATGTGCATCAAGTGTCCAACAATTACAATATTATAAGTAAAGTAAGTAAATAATTTATTATAGTGACATGTACATAACGTGACCAACAATTACAATATTGTAAGTAAAGTAAGTAAATAGGTTATTATAGTGACAGGTGCATAACGTGACCAACAATTACAACATTGTAAGAAAAGTAAGTAAATTGTATATTATAGTGAGTGACATGTGCATAAAGTGACCAACAATAACAATATTGTAAGTAAAGTAAGTAAATAGTTTATTATAGTGACATGTGCATAACGTGACCAACAATTACAATATTGTAAGTAAAGTAAATAAATGGTTTATTATAGTGAGTGACATGTGCATAAAGTGTCCAACAATTACAATATTATAAGTAAAGGAGGTAAATAGTTTATTATAGTGACATGTGCATAACGTGACCAACAATTACAATATTTTAAGTAAAGTAAGTAAATAGGTTATTTTAGTGACATGTGCATAACGTGACCAACAATTACAATATTATAAGTAAAGTAAGTAAATATGTTACTATAGTGGCATGTGCATAACGTGACCAACAATTATAATATTGTAAGTAAAGTAAGTAAATAGTTCATTATAGTGGCATATGCATAACGTGACCAACAATTACAATATTGTAAGTAAAGCAAGTATATAATTTATTATAGTGAGTGACATGTGCATAAAGTGACCAACAATTACAATATTGTAAGTAAAGTAAGTAAATAGGTTATTATAGTGACATGTGCATAACGTGACCAACAATTACAATATTGTAAGTAAAGTAAGTAAATCGTTTATTATAGTGACATGTGCATAACGTGACCAACAATTACAATATAGTAAGTAAAGTAAGTAAATTTGTTTTTATAGTGACATGTGCATAACGTGACCAACAATAACAATGTTGTAAGTAAAGTAAGTAAATAGTTCATTATAGTGGCATATGCATAACTTGACCAACAATTACAATATTGTAAGTAAAGTAAGTATATAATTTATTATAGTGACATGTGCATAACGTGACCAACAATTACAATATAGTAAGTAAAGTAAGTAAATAAGTTTTTATAGTGACATGTGCATAATGTGACCAACAATAACAATGTTGTAAGTAATGTAAATAAATAGTTTATTATAGTGGCATGTGCATAACGTGACCAACAATTACAATATTATAACTAAAGTAAGTAAATATGTTATTATAGTGACATGTGCATAACCTGACCAACAATTACAATATTATAAGTAAAGTAAGTAAATGTGTTATTATAGTGACATGTGCATAACGTGACCAACAATTAAAATATTGTAAGTAAAGTAAGTAAATAGGTTATTATAGTGACACGTGCATAAAGTGACCAACACTTACAACATTGTAAGTAAAGTAAGTAAATATGTTAGTATATTAACATGTGCATAACGTGACCAACAATTACAATATTGTAAGTTAAGTAAGTAAATAGGTTATTATAGTGACACGTGCATAAAGTAACCAACAATTACAACATTGTAAGTAAAGTAAGTAAATAGGTTAGTATATTAACACGTGCATACAGTGACCAACAATTACAATATTGTAAGTATAGCCAGTAAATAGTTTATTATAGTGGCATGTGCACAACGTGACCAACAATTACAATATTGTAAGTTAATTAAGTAAATAGGTTTTTATAGTGAGTGACAGGTGCATAAAGTGACCAACAATTACAATATTGTAAGTAAAGTAAGTAAATAGTTTATTATAGTTTATTATAGTGACATGACATAGTGACATGTTCATAACATGACCAACAATTACAATATTGTAAGTAAAGTAAGTAAATATTTCATTATAGTGGCATATGCATAACGTGACCAACAATTACAATATTGTAAGTAAAGTAAGTATATAATTTGTTATAGTGAGTGACATGTCGATAAAGTGACCAACAATTACAATATTGTAAGTAAAGTTAGTAAATAGGTTATAATAGTGACATGTGCATAACGTGACAAACAATTACAATATTGTAAGTAAAGTAAGTAAATCGTTTATTATAGTGACATGTGCATAACGTGACCAGCAATTACAATATAGTAAGTAAAATAAATAAATATGTTTTTATAGTGACATGTGCATAACGTGACCAAAAATTACAATATTGTAAGTAAAGTCAGTAAATAGTTCATTATAGTGGCATATGCATAACGTGACCAACAATTACAATATTGTAAGTAAAGTAAGTATATAATTTATTATAGTGAATGACATGTGCATAAAGTGACCAACAATTACAATATTGTAAGTAAAGTAAGTAAATAGGTTATTATAGTGACACGTGCATAAAGTGACCAACAATTACAACATTGTAAGTAAAGTAAGTAAATAGTTCATTATAGTGGCATATGCATAACGTGACCAACAATTAAAATATTGTAAGTAAAGTAAGTAAATAGGTTATTATAGTGACACGTGCATAAAGTGACCAACACTTACAACATTGTAAGTAAAGTAAGTAAATAGGTTAGTATAGTAACATGTGCATATAGTGACCAACAATTACAATAGTGTAAGTATAGTCAGTAAATAATTTATTATAGTGGCATGTGCACAACGTGACCAACAATTACAATATTGTAAGTTAAGCAAGTCAATATTTTTTTATAGTGAGTGACATGTGCATAATGTGACGAACAATTACAGTTTTGTAAGAAAAGTAAGTAAATAGTTAATTACAGTGAGTGACATGTCCATAAAGTGACCAACAATTACAATATTGCAAGTAAAGTAAGTAAATAGGTTATTATAGTGACATGTGCATAAGGTGACCAACAATTACAATGTTGTAAGTAAAGTAAGGAAGTAATTTATTAAAGTGACATGTGCATACAGTGACAAACAATTACAATATTGTTAGTAAAGTAAGTAAGTAGGTTATTATTATTAGTGGCATGAGCATAAAGCGACCAACAAGTACATAAATATAAAATTATAAGAGCACCCGGCCCAATGAGCCTTTAAGTGACTGTCAATGATAAATTCGTGACAAAATCTAATTATGCGAAATTATTGATGCTATAATAAATCAAAGTGACCAACAATTACAATATTGTATGTAAATAGTTTATTATAGTGACAGGTGCATAACGTGACCAGCAATTACAATATTGTAAGTATAGTAAGTAAATAGGTTATTATAGTGACATGTGCATAACGTGACCAACAATAACAATATTGTAAGTAAAATAAGTAAATAGTTTATTGTAGTGACAGGTGCATAACGTGACCAGCAATTACAATATTGTAAGTAAAGTAAGTAAATAAGTTATTATAGTGGCATATGCATAATATGTCCAACAATTACAATATTATAAGTAAAGTAAGTAAATAATTTATTATAGTGACATGTGCATAACGTGACCAACAATTACAACATTGTAAGTAAAGTAAGTAAATTGTATATTATAGTGAGTGACATGTGCATAAAGTGACCAACAATAACAATATTGTAAGTAAAGTAAGTAAACAGTTTATTATAGTGACATGTGCATAACGTGACCAACAATTACAATATTGTAAGTAAAGTAAGTAAATGGTTTATTATAGTGAGTGACATGTGCATAAAGTGTCCAACAATTACAATATTATAAGTAAAGGAGGTAAATAGTTTATTATAGTGACATGTGCATAACGTGACCAACAATTACAATATTTTAAGTAAAGTAAGTAAATAGGTTATTTTAGTGACATGTGCATAACGTGACCAACAATTACAATATTATAAGTAAAGTAAGTAAATATGTTACTATAGTGACATGTGCATAACGTGACCAACAATTATAATATTGTAAGTAAAGTAAGTAAATAGTTCATTATAGTGGCATATGCATAACGTGACCAACAATTACAGTATTGTAAGTAAAGCAAGTATATAATTTATTATAGTGAGTGACATGTGCATAAAGTGACCAACAATTACAATATTGTAAGTAAAGTAATTAAATAGGTTATTATAGTGACATGTGCATAACGTGACCAACAATTACAATATTGTAAGTAAAGTAAGTAAATCGTTTATTATAGTGACATGTGGCATAACGTGACCAACAATTACAATATAGTAAGTAAAGTAAGTAAATTTCTTTTTATAGTGACATGGTGCATAACGTGACCAACAATAACAATGTTGTAAGTAAAGTAAGTAAATAGTTCATTATAGTGGCATATGCATAACTTGACCCAACAATTACAATATTGTAAGTAAAGTAAGTATATAATTTATTATAGTGACATGTGCATAACGTGACCAACAATTACAATATAGTAATTAAAGTAAGTAAATATGTTTTTATAGTGACATGTGCATAATGTGACCAACAATAACAATGTTGTAAGTAATGTAAATAAATAGTTTATTATAGTGGCATGTGCATAACGTGACCAACAATTACAAGATTATAACTAAAGTAAGTAAATATGTTATTATAGTGACATGTGCATAACCTGACCAACAATTACAATATTATAAGTAAAGTAAGTAAATGTGTTATTATAGTGACATGTGCATAACGTGACCAACAATTAAAATATTGTAAGTAAAGTAAGTAAATAGGTTATTATAGTGACACGTGCATAAAGTAACCAACAATTACAACATTGTAAGTAAAGTAAGTAAATAGGTTAGTATATTAACACGTGCATACAGTGACCAACAATTACAATATTGTAAGTATAGCCAGTAAATTAGTTTATTATAGTTTCAATGTGCATAAAGTGACCAACACTTACAACATTGTAAGTAAAGTAAGTAAATATGTTAGTATATGTAACATGTGCATAACGTGACCAACAATTACAATATTGTAAGTTAAGTAAGTAAATAGGTTTTTTATAGTGAGTGACAGGTGCATAAAGTGACCAACAATTACAATATTGTAAGTAAAGTAAGTAAATAGTTTTATTATAGTGACATGTTCATAACATGACCAACAATTACAATATTGTATGTAAAGTAAGTAAATATTTCATTATAGTGGCATATGCATAACGTGACCAACAATTACAATATTGTAAGTAAAGTAAGTATATAATTTGTTATAGTGAGTGACATGTCGATAAAGTGACCAACAATTACAATATTGTAAGTAAAGTTAGTAAATAGGTTATAATAGTGACATGTGCATAACGTGACCAACAATTACAATATTGTAAGTAAAGTAAGTAAATCGTTTATTATAGTGACATGTGCATAACGTGACCAGCAATTACAATATAGTAAGTAAAATAAATAAATATGTTTTTTATAGTGACATGTGCATAACGTGACCAAAAATTACAATATTGTAAGTAAAAGTCGGTTAAATAGTTCATTATAGTGGCATATGCAATACCGTGACCAACAATTACAATATTGTAAGTAAAGTAAGTATGTAATTTATTATAGTGAATGACATGTGCATAAAGTGACCAACAATTACAATATTGTAAGTAAAGTAAGTAAATAGGTTATTATAGTGACACGTGCATAAAGTGACCAACAATTACCACATTGTAATTAAAGTAAGTAAATAGTTCATTATAGTGGCATATGCATAACGTGACCAACAATTAAAATATTGTAAGTAAAGTAAGTAAA